>JAURVB010013141.1:0-130497 GCA_033002965.1 Piper betle | reverse complement strand
AGGGTGCCGAGCATTCGCTAGTACCGAGCAAAATAGCGGAACCGTGCTGGAAAACTGTACCGAGCACTGTAGCGGGCGAGCGCGGGGTCGTGCGCGTACTGCGCGCGCAGGCGTGCGGCGGGCAGATGCTGGTGAACGCGACAGTGCAGGGGCATGCACGAGCGGTGGTGCTGGTTCAGGGCGATGTTGGTGAACCATTGCTGGCAGTTGGTCGGTGAGTTGCTGCGGGAGGTTGAGCCATGTCTGGACGGTGCTGGAGTCGAGCCGACGGGCGAGACGGGATCCTAGCGGTGCAGCCGACGGTTAGGAGGAAGCTTCCTGGACGTTGCTGGAGTATCTTGGTAAAGATATGCAGTTATCCAGATTGGGCGTTGCAACAAACTGCTGAAGATAAACTTGAGGCCGTTGGATGAACCTGGATGGGAGATGGTCTAGGTTGCTGAACACGGTGGATCTTGCAGATCTCTGGAGTTGAAGATGCTGGCAGATTCGGAGTTATCTTGGAGCAGCAGTTCGTGGGGTATATATGGGTTAGGGCCAGACGTGGAGAAGGCAACTCTCTTCCGACGGACTGAAGAGGCCGATTCGGTACTTGTTCTCGTGGTGAGACTTGCTGATCGGTGTGCAACGTGAGCGACCTCGGAGAGGGAAGAAGCGAGGGGAGTTGTCGCCGTCGCTGGGAGTAGTGCTGGAATCAGACGCTTGCTTGAATCCAAGGTGCACGTTGGGAGGTTGCTGGTGTTGGCCACTGGGAGGGTTACTCGGGCCAGGTAATCCTTGTGTGACTTCCTTTGTATTTTGGGGTACATTGGGGCGAGGCTGTGGGGCTGTCCACAAGCCGAGCTAAGTGCTTGAGAGAGGAGTCGAGTACTTGTAATTACTTGTATTGACAGATTAATATAAGGTTGGGGTTTCCCCGTATATCTATGTTGTGTTCGTTGTCTGACGTTTTAGGCAGGGAACCTTAGTACCGGGTCGTGGTCGAGGTTTACAAGGCGACGGTGGTTGCTGAGACGAACAGGGACAGAGGCACGATCTCTACCAGGCGTGTTGCTGGTAGGGCGATCGGGCAGTGCTGCGGTGGTGGTGCTGTTTGACTCCTGGAACAGCCTATCGGCAAGGCGTGCCGATAGCCAGGAGTGCTGTCGAAGTGCTGGTGCGTGGCCAGACACGGGTGATCGATCAAGGGCGCTGTTCGAGGGCAACACCGAACGGGTGGATCTGCTGGACGTGCAGGGGTCAACCTCGGTGGTGCGTATTGCGGCCGAACACGAGTGTAGTGTTTGTGGCCTTGGCTCCCGCTATTGCGTGTTGAGTAACAGGCTGAGTGTTCCCAGGGAGGGGAATACGCCGCACAGGCAGGGACTCGGAGGCGAAAAATTCGACCTTACGAACGGGCCTGTGACACCTAGTATTGTTAATGGGGTTGTCGAATTTAATAAAAACATGATATATAACTATTTATTTATACTAAAAACTTTTGAATTCTTTCTTGGATGTAATTCTTTAATATTATTGGTCTTTAGATTAGCATTATGTCATGGCTGGTAACATTATGTTATGGTTTATTGGTTATTTTATCTTGGAGACCAGATTTATCTGATAAAAAATACAAAAAATCCTTAATTTCATCGCATAAATGGATTTAGCTTATCAACCAGGAAGATTTTTCTTTGTTGGCAGACCAGCAAATTTGGTCCTCAAATCAATTTGGATGTGACTAAATATTTTTTCACTAAGAATTTGAAAGACTCGAATATAATACAATTACGGTTGACTTGATTGCTTATTTAGTTATATAATAATATATATAAAAACTTGCTTTCTTTTTTTATTCTTAAAAAGAGTCACTGACTAAAAAGGTGGAGTGCTAACTTCCCTTTGTCTCAATCAAACCCTAGCAGTAAGTGGAGCATCCGCCCGACCCCACCACTCGCTCTCCACCATGTGTCTCACGCCTCATCCAACGGACACGATCGTCCTGTTGCCACTCCCATCGGACGGGTCAAAACACACGACGGCTCCATACTTATCTGAAAACCAACGGTGGAGGGACTATCCACGTTTCCGTCTGATGCGATATTTGAGCCCCGGATCCGACGGACCCGGACGCCTCCTCCTCCTTCCTTCCCTCTCTTCGCCGGATCATCAGAAAAAAGTGCAAAGATTTCAGCTTTTTTCTGTTTCTGTGTTCAATCGGATTCGATTTTTTCGATCAGAGGTAAAGATTTATGTTTTTAATCTGTTCGCCAATTTTTTTCCTGTGTTTTTTTGGTTTTTTTAGTGGTGGAACGAGTTGGTGGTTTGCTGGCGCTCAGTTGGAAGAAGTTAGTGTTTATGTGTGATTGATTGGTTGTTAGTTATTTGTTGATGTGGGTATCTGTTGTGGAGTGTTGATGTGCTGTTGGTTAATTTGTTTTTGCGGTTTAATTTCGGGTGTTACTCTTGCTAGTGTGCTTTTATATGATTTGAATTTTTGTTGTTGTTGTTGTTGGAATCGATTCTGTGTGGATTATGTTTGCTGTTGAAGGGTTGCGGTGAAGTGAAAATAATATAATAATAATTGTAATAATAATAAAAATATCTGTTTTTTTGCGTGGCTGACTTGTCTAAGTTTTTGAAGTACTTATTTTGTTTATTTTTCTCCATCTGATCTGTTAATTTTAGTCGAATTTAGATTTTTGATTGGTGTGTTGAAATAAGTGTTGCAGATATTGTGAAGAAGGCGCTAGAGCTTTGAAATCTTTCTCTTGAACATTGGATTTCGGCGATGTAAGCGTAGTTATTCATCATCCAAATCGTGCTCTTAGTGGTTATTGTTTTACTCCATTAAGTTGTTGTGGTAGTGCACTGGAATACATTTTCTTGGTGTTCTTTCATTTGGGAGTGGATTGTAGATAATTGGAAGCTTAATTTTGGATAACTTGCTTAGCTATATGTTGTCAAGTCGTGAGTTAATTACCCTTTATTGGGTGTTGAAATTTGTGATTAAGTTGTGTGATTCGATTTTCACAATTCATGTAGAATATGTTCACCTTAATCATCCACACCATAAATATCACTATATACTGTTGCAGATTTACATCTGGAAAAGCTGGTCGACATTTTTGGGATCCTCATATCTGTTCAGTGAACTACTTAAAGTTTTTTGTATCAGACATATATTTACTTGGGAGATATTGGAGGGAGTACAATTTTTAAAACAACTCGAGCTTCTGTTCATAAGATTTGTGCGTTGAGTCTACTTGTCAAGACTGTCTACTGTACAATCCTTATTTTTACCAAGTTAATACCTTTAAAGGCGTCGTTATTGGCTATAGGAGTTTGTGTACAGCACTCTGTCCTGTGATACTTTTGTTTCCCTCAAATTACCCGCCATTTGTTGAAGGATGGCAGATTCAGACAATGAGTCAGGGGGCATAACAACAGTGGTGCAGGTGGGAGCAGTGAGTTCTCCCCAAAGGAGCAGGACAGGTTCCTACCAATTGCCAATGTGAGTCGGATCATGAAGAAGGCATTGCCTGCCAACGCCAAAATCTCCAAAGATGCCAAGGAGACGGTGCAGGAGTGTGTTTCTGAGTTCATTAGTTTCATCACTGGGGAGGCCTCTGATAAATGCCAGCGCGAGAAGCGCAAAACCATAAACGGTGATGATCTCCTTTGGGCCATGACCACCCTCGGTTTTGAGGACTATGTAGAACCCCTGAAGATCTATCTTCAAAAATTTCGTGAGATGGAGGGTGAGAAGACTGCTGTGGTGGGACGACAGGGTGATGGGAGCAAGGATGGTGGCGGCAGCATCAGTATCGGAATTAATGGAACTGGTGGAATGTATGGGGGAGCTGGTGTTGGAGGGGTATGCCTGGGGCCTCTATGATGTATGGCGGAGGAGGGCAGCATACAATGTATGTTGGCGGTGGCGGGGCAATGGATTACCACCATGTAGGGAATAAATCTGCTACAGTCAACTCCGGTGGTGCTGGTACTGCTGCGGCAGGTCAACGAAGGCCAGGAAGAGGATGATGGCCATCTCAATGGGTATATTTTTTGAAATCTTTTATTTTCTACTACTGTTAAGCTAATTATGAGGAATTTGAGTTTTATCATCCATTTCTTTTTTCTGCCACTAAATTATGATTTTAGCAGCATGGTTGTTTGGGTAAATGAATTGGGAATGATGAAATGTGTAACCTAGTGTTAGCCTTCATACTTATGTAGAGTTACCAAAGGTTTAGTATCTCATTTTCTTATAGTCGTATGTGAAGATTTTACGTGTAACATAAAATGGCGTGTATGATTTGTTTTAACTTTTTAATGAAACTTATATCTGGTGATGATTGAATAGCTCCTTTTATGTCGTATGCAATGAATTTTTTCTTACGGTTGTTTTTTATCTCTCGCAAAATAAGATAGATCATGCGTCAACAAAAATACAAGGCTCTAGCATTTTGGGCTTCTGAGAATCCTTCCCCACGCTTGTTTTTAGTCCTACCCTTTGGGAAAAGTATGAGCTTTTTCTTAATTGCTATCTCTGCTTCGCCAAAAGAAATATTAGTATGGTGTCGTCTGATATTTTCCTTTTCGCATCCTTGGCATGACACGGGAGGTTGATGAATGAAAGAACTTGGCATCACCCTTTGTGAAGCAGAGTTAATTAATCATGCGGATTCCGAATGTAAGATTGGAACTCACGTAATTCTCTTTTGAAGCACATTCTCAAAACAGGATGGAATCCGTTCTTCTGTGCACGCATTCAGATTGCATATAATATAAGATTTGTTCTAAATGACAAGTCTGGATGGTGCGAGATCTGTTGTAAATTATCCACTGAATGGGACGATGTTGGTTTGGTACCTTCGAGAGGGATTATTTCGTTTATTATATCTGTTACCTATCCTGGTGTATAAGTAAAGAAGAAAATAAACTCGATATTATTATAGTAGTCACCACCAACACTACCTATACATGCAGTGGGAACCATATAAATCAATAATCACCAATATTCAATCAGAGAAATCATCAAGGCACGCAGGATAAATAAGTAGTATCAATGCTGAATATGCTAATCTAAGGGTAAGGGACAAAGCCCATTAGGCGACCCCAAAGGGAGGATCGGAGCAGAGAATTGCCAGTGGCTCTGGATGTTGTAATTGTACAAAGCAGCTTCTTATAAATAATCTTAATGTTTATCAGGAGCAAGAACCAGAAGGGGAGAAAGCGCCTCGAACAACAGGCTGCACATTCTGGCACATCGATGCCGTCGACCCTCCGGTGCCCTGGTACGTCAACTTAATGTCGCTCAACTCCACCCTTTTGCATCCCATGCTTGCACTGCATATCAAGTTCACTGCTAGCTTGGTGAATGATGTCCCCCTTATTCCCTTGTACTTCACATCGCTTATCGCCACCGCCGATGGCTGCAAACACGCACATATATATACATGTACATCATAATCTTGGTTTTAGCTTATAAGACTACGAGGAATCTATGCATGCGTGCATGCATTGTATGGAACCTAAGAACGTACCTTGTCCGTGCAATGGTGTGCAGGGCAGTAGTTCTGATCGATGATAATGGGGAAGGAGACCTTGTTCATGATGATGTTCTCGAAGGTGATGTTCTTGGCAATCGAGGACGGGGAACCGGGCCATGTCTTGATCCGGAGGCCGTTGTCGGTGCCGGTGAGGGTGCAGTCGTGGACGTAGACGCCGGAGACTGGCTGCTCGCCTTGGTACTTGCCCAGGCTACCTACGCTGATGCCGTGCCCGGGGCCGCAGTTGATGTCGTGGATGTCGATGTCGGTGTTGCCGTCGCCTATGGAGATGCAGTCGTCGCCGACGCCGATGTCGGAGTGGTAGATCTTGACGCCGGTGCAGTCGCTGAGGTGGATGCCGTCGGTGTTGGGGCTGTCTTCGGGGCAGGTGATATGGAGGTCGTGGAGCTTCATGTTGGTGCACTTGTTGATCCTCATGTTGAAGGCTTTGGCATCCTTGAACGTGAGCCCTGATATCTCCCCGTCGGAGCATGATATCACCTTCAATGTCTGAACAATTTCACCATAAATTTCAACTTATCACAATCATATGATATGATATGGCCTCATTATAATCAATGGTGCTGTGGATTTTACGATTTGCCAACTTACAAGATCAAGTCTTATATATGTACCACATATTGACATCAAACTGTTCACCACATGAACACTCACTCATGGAAGTTTTTTGTAGTGATTAAGCAGAGATATGAGAGACAAAATTGAGGGGATGATGGACATACGCTTGGGGGGATACTGCACTTGTTACTCTTGGGGCACTTGGTTTTCTTCCATGCGTCCTCACCACCTTTGCCGTCGAGGGTGCCAGTTCCCTTGATGATAAACCCCCTCACGTCGTTGAACGTTATCCATGAGCTTCCCTTGAATGCCGAGATACTGCCGGGCGCCACCAAGTCTCCGGTCACCTCCACCGCGATGGGGCCAGTGTTCTTGCATGGCCCTTCGAAGGTGATCTCCCCACCAAGTAGGTGCCCCCCGGAATCACAAAGCTCGGCTTCCCGTTGAAAGCACACACTGCCTCCCATGTCTCTAGAAAGACCTGCCAATATTGATCCATATATATTGCACTACCCAATTACAACATTATCATCATGCTTAATGTATATACGTATATAATGAAAGGTGCAATTTGCTCCTACTTTCGAACTCATTTTTCTCCTATGATATATAGTACCACATTCACTTCCTTTTAAGCTTTCTTGTTTAATCAGCTCACCTTGGTATTATCTGTCTTGCCGTCCCCCTTTGCTCCGAACTTGGTCACGTCAAATACTCCAGACCCATCACTCGCCGCTGCCGATTGCAGCAGCAAGCCGTGTAACCGTGAAGATGCATGGTTGTTCTTTCTCTTGATCTTTATAATATTGTAGTGGTCATCGTCGTAGGTGCCTCCGTCGTCGGACTTGACGCCGATGGTGATCATCCCAAACATGAGAGTGACCAAGAAGACAACTCTCAAGATCTCCATGTTGCATGCACTTGTGCCCCCAATATTTTTCCTATACTCTCGATCCAAAAAGTACGTACGTACGTAGTTCCTAGGCAAGCCAGCGAGGAGGCATTGGCGTTGGCTTGCCGAGCTAATTTAGAGCTCTTCCGAGAGGCCGGGGGCACTGGTGCTACACCCTTCCAAGTTATAGAGAGGTTTTTGTAAAGAAGGTCTGCATGGTATATAATTTAGTTCTTTATTTGGGTTCAGAGGAAAGGCTGCCCAATGTTTGAGGATATTGTCTGGTCGAATGAACTTGTTGCTATTTTTCTAATTTCTGAACTTTCTAAAACATGACTGGTGTGGAGGAATAAGGAAGAGCGCAATATTGCATTCTTCCTAACTAAGCCTTCTAACTTCTCCCCGGCCCCTTACTTCTCGATCGATCGGCTAACTTTAGCCCCCCAATATCTTCAATATCCATATATGCCCATGTTGCTCGCCATGTAAAGTTTGTTAAACCACGTATTTGTCATGTTTATAACTGTTCCATCCACGATAAAAGCTTCCACGGCTGCATTCTGCTATTCGTTTACCTCAAATCATGTGTTCTCACTTTTTCACTAAATTGTAGTGCCACCAACTACTGAAAACACCGAGTGTTCCATTTTGTGGAGTATCGATCCAACTCGGCAATGGGGAACTCTACACTAGTACTTAAACGAAACGCGCAGAATGTGGGTATCAATCTTGGGTTGATTGGTAGCCGAAATACTCTACTGGAAAATTATTTGCTTTGTTATTTATCCCTTCAAACATGAGGCTTTATTATTATACTTCTAATTCTAATATCTGCAATTCGCCCTATATATATATATATATATGAGAACACCTTAGGATTCGAAAATCGAGAAGATCCGTGCATGTACTGTACATAGACAACGCCCGGTTAGGAAGAAGCCGCATATGTTACTTACTTCCACATTAACACTAAGGTGGGTGGTCGAAAAGAAATACATTTGTTAAATTTCATGTAGATTAAATGTTTTACGATCTTGCACGATGGTTAATATGCCAATCAGAATAACACAAACAAACATCTTATCCGTAGCAGTAATAGAGGAACTAATTAGGAAGGTCTTGCGAGCTAAAAACATAAGACAAAATGTTGAAATTGTTGGTACAATCATAAGCATGCCAATATTCATATAGTGTTTTGCATGTTTTTATCAATGATCACAAGGTCGACCCAAGGCTTCGCAAAAGATATATAGCAATCTAAGAATCCCAGATTGCTACTTCATGGTAACCATCTTCAGTAGCACAAGCCCTAAACATACCTGTGGTGTTGTAGGCCATGGTGATTTCACCTGTAGCAGAAACAGCAACAAGTCCAGCGGTACCTTTGGGGACTTGCTCCTCTATAACATAGGCAGCTGCTTCCTTGAGAGAAAGTCCCTTGTATTCCATGAGAGCAACAACATCCCGAGCCACGGTTCCTCTAATTATCGACTCCCCTTTTCCTGTGGCGGAAACTGCACATAATTTGTTAGCATAAGTTCCTGCTCCTATAAGAGGAGTGTCACCTATCCGTCCCACCATTTTGTTGACAAGTCCCCCAGTTGATGTTGCCGTAGCCAAGTTTCCAAAGCTATCGACAGCAACGCATCCAACAGTTCCAATCTGGCTATTGTCATCAATGTGGTTAGAGTTTTCAGGCGTGGGCTTTGGAGCTGGCTGTGTGTAATCAATCTACATAGGAACAGTTGAGGTGCCACATTATCATGTTCATATGAGCATAATATAACATTTTCAATGTCAAAATAAAAACCAACCAATGTAAATACCACCTCCAAATATTTTAGCACCCACAGACGAGTAATAGTAACCACAAGCAAGAAAATTGAATAACGCCAGTAATAGAGGATGGTTGACTCGACATTTAGCAGGATGTTGGACACAAAACATGTACTATATTCCATCTCTTTCAGAGCTATATATTGAGCATCTTGCCTAAATTTGAAGTAATGCCAAACTGGCCAATACTTGAAGTTCTTAACTATAGAAGTTTGCCAAAAAAATCAAGAAATAAAATACTGAGTTTTTTCATCATGCAAAATTTAAAGCGCAAACAACAAATTTATACCCCAAATATTAATAAATAATTAGCTGCCACAGACATGCAGCGGTGGGAAGACGTGGAAGCATACCTGCACACGGTTGGCTTCTTTAGCTTGCTCAAGTCTTTCAATGTTCTCCGAAGTAATGAAATGATTTTCTTCAATAGTTTCAACACACTAAGCAAAATTGTAACACAAAGTAAGATAAAAAAAATTAGAGAAAAGAAGAATTACGACAACTGAACATAAAGTAAAAAATATTGCCTTATGCGGTTTGAAAGATGCACTGTTAATGTGTACAATGTGACACGGAATAATAAAGCGGACACAAATTGAAACAATCAGAAACACATGCAACTATTCAATGTAAATACTGGTGATTCAATATAGTTTGGAAGAAGAAATCAAGTTCTGCACTGACCCAAATTACATGGGAAATGTCAGATGATGATAAAAAATATAAGACATCAACCACATATTACAAGAGTTTCTCAAACCATCACTAAACATATCAGTAGCCAGGTTTTAGTACTAAAATTAACTTGAGATAACTATAATACTAATTTCTCTGTTATCTATCCCAAGGAAGCATGTTTCATTAGAAACTTTGCTAGTTACCTGTACACTGGTAAATACAGCCATGTGTACCTTATGCATTTACAGAACAGAGTAGCTAAATGTCCCCTTCCTATGGTCGTTGTGGCTGAAGTTCGTTATCAATAATAAAGACATTAAAAGTGTGAGGATGGTAAAAATGGCATCAAAGGCAACGAAAAACAAAGTATCAAAAGAAAAGGATCCCCCAACCCCTCCCCCTCCACCCGAGAAGAATATGATTAGACACTGAGACTTACTTGTTCTTTTGCAAATGCTTCTGCTCCTTCAAATGACAGAAATATATGTGGGGTCTTTTCCATCACAAGTCGCGCAAGCGAAATAGGATTGACAACAGTTTTGAGTCCTGAAACAGAACCACAACTTTTTGTTTTGCCATCCATAATACAAGCTTCCATTTCGACAGTGCCATTTGTTGTCAAAACAGAGCCTTTGCCTGCATTAAAATGGGGGCAGTTCTCTAATTCACGGACCTGGAGAAGTTCAACATTACTTCAAAGGAAAAATGTGGAAACCATATGTATGGTAAATTCGTACCTATGGTTGTTTCACTAAAAACATAATGGAGACAACATTCAAGTATACCAGACAAACATAACAAAATAAAAAATGATATTTGTGACACCCAGTAACATAAAATCAATAAAAATTAGAGAAAAATTAAAACAAATAATTAAGTATAACAAAAAAAATACACCATATGAACTATTTACTATGTCTCACACCAGAAAACTAAAAATTGATTACACATTAAGAGATGCGGCACCAATAGTCAGAAGCCCCTAGCGTTAAAAGCCAATTTAAATAGTAGATAAAACTGAAATAGCAACATTCCATCTGCATTTAGTCATTGACCTAGTGCCACGGTGAACATCAATGCGGGTAAGGATTAAATTACAATATGGAAAACATATGATGTGGCTCGAATTTTGATCACCTATTAGTCAAATATAGAGTATGCACTAAATTAAATTCATTTTGATCATAAGGTAATAAAAAGAACAACTTAAAATGTACACAACCAGTCAGATGAAGTACAAATACACAAAGCAAACAAACAGCTTACAATCAAAACCAAATCTTACCCAACCAGCTTCAATAAAAAAACCTAAATCTAACAACTTCAAGCAGGTTTTTATCACAAGCAAACAAGAGCAATCAACCATATATATCACTAACAAGTAAGCATTCGAAAAGGCGGAGCATTAGATCAAACAGTCAACAAGCAGGGTATGAAAAAAAGACAAGAAGAAGATCATACCACGAGCTCGACAACGTCCAAAGGCGACTGGTTAGACTTGAGGGCGGAGACGCCGAGGTCGAGGCAGCGTCGGAGAGCGGCCACGCGAGGCAGCCGGCGGTGAGGCGGCAGGTCACGGGGGATGTCGCCGGCGCCGCCGTGAAGAGCTATCGCCCACCCCATATCTCCGCCGGCGCCGCCGATGCCGATCGGGATGCGTTAAGAGTAGCCTAGCGCCATGGAAGAGGAGGGTGTACACGGAAGCCGGCACAGTTGGGAGCTGGCGCGCTTGCATGGATTCTTGTCGGGTTTAGTTCTTGTTTTTTCTGGGCACTAATTTGGCTACGCGCCTCTCTGCGTGCGCCGCTGTGTCCGCCTCGCTGAACCCGTCCCACGTTTGGGTGATATACGACAAAATGCGTACAATACATGGCGTGTCTAAAAATTAGTTTCTTGTTTGGTCTTGTCCAATGGCGTTTCCACAATTAATTAATTAATTAATTTGTAGTTTTCCCTTACAATACACGCAATTTGCAATTTTGTTTAAGCATTTATTTATTTTGCCTCGGAAAAAGTACAATTAATTAATTAATTTAGTTTAATTAGTTTTGTTATAATATTTAGTGTAGGTGTATGCTGGCGATTGTTGGGCTTTGAGGTTACTAAAGAACTTGGTTAGTTGGGTTTGAGCAGGTAATTAATTACTCATGGGCTCGCATCTGTTAGATGCGTTATGTTTCAAATTAAAATTTGAGACAGCTAAAAAGTGATTAGCTTAGTTCCCCAAGGCCTCGATGATTCTAAGTCATCAAATCTTATGACATATGATGTACAAAATCATGATCTTGTATGCCCATGTCATTATCTGCCATACATTAACTATTTGTTAATTGTAAAATCCCTCTAATATCGAAATATTTTGGACCTCAAAACTGATCAGCTTTCAAGAGCTCCAAAAAACACTGCTTCTATTCTTATGCTTCCAATATATGTATGTTGTGATTTATGAATGGCATATACAATGAGTGATTAAAATTACTCACTTACCCAGAAAGAAATTTACATTGATATTGGTATGTTTATCTTATTATACAGTGATACAGTGATACAGTGAATTACCAACTAAATTAAACATTCTTCGATGTCGAAAGAAGAGAGAAACAACAGGACAGACCACTGCTTACACCTAGATAGCATTGTTATCAACTTCCTATTATTACATGGTGCAACCAATAAGACAAGGGGTCTGCTCTAGTTTACGAAGGACTCTCTTTTCATGGCGACTTCTCATTCATGGTGTCGGCCGGGGGGATACCAGGGAATACAGGGCGAGGGGGAGGGAATGGGAAGGGAGGAAATGGGAAGAATGGAATGATCGGCGGCGGGGGTGGAGGTGTGAAGAAAGGAATCGGCGGGAAGTTGATGAAGGGTGGTGGAGATGGTAGTAGCGGATTGGGAGGCAGTATTGAGGGTGGTGGAAAGAAAGGATTCGGTGGCAGCCCAAATGGTGGAGATGGAAAGAAGAAGGTGTCCGGACGGCTTTCTCCTTCTTTTTCAATCATAGCACTCATGCTCACAGCAGGAGGATTGGTCTGATCGCTTGGTGGGTTTAAAGTGGGACTGAAGCTTATTAGTGGAGGGAGCTTTGGAATGGATAGTAATGGCGGGAGTATTGGTTGCAGAGGAGATGAGCTGATAGGGTATGGGAAAGGGAGGAAGGTCTTCTGATCAGAGGCGAAGTTGGAGTGGGTTCGTGGACTTGGCTTCTGGTAGCACAATTCTGGTTCTTTCAGAGGCTTGAACGTGAAAAAGCCCGCGGAGTAGATGTGGATGCCTTTCTTCCGGGACTTGAGATGGAGGGAAGATGAGGTTGCACTTGAGGCCACAGAGCAGTATGGCTCACTGCTATTGACCAGCTTCACCGTGCATCTCTTTATGCTTCTGATGTGCTTCCCCACTCTGAATGGGAGCTCCACCATGAACTCCCCATGGTCATCTGTCCTCACCTCCTTTCTGAATCTGGGTTCTGGTCCTGTGTCTCCACACTCCACTGCAACAGAAGCTCCTACAATATAATGACAGTAATCAGATGATCAACATGTTTTTGAATTGGTAGATTTCATGAGTAGTGAAGAGGATGATATATTATATATATATATATATATATATATACCTGATATGGTGTGGCTGCTCCTGGAGAAATCTTGCTGCTGGAAGCAAGTGTCACAGTAGACGGTGCCCACAACCATGGCAGACGGCAAGCTGATCTTCCCATGTTTAGCAGAAGTTGTCTTCAAGAGGCAGACCCAGGTGAGAAACAGTAGCCGAAACAACCTGGCCACCCTCTCCATCTTCTGAACTTTGTGCTCAGTATGAGCCACTCTCGCTTATATGTGTGGTGTATATATTGGCCAATCTATGAATTTGTTTTTCTTCATTTACACCTGGCAGTTTTGACTGCAATTTGCTCACTCACACGTGATCTCTTGTCTTTATGATTTCATGTCTGATGCAGGTTCATAAAGAATGCCTACATCCATACATTGGAATTTAAGATATCAAAATCATCTTTGTCCACAAGCCAAAAAACAGAGAAGAAGCTTGACACATGTATTATAGAGCACAAACAAGAGAAGATGAGGCAGAGCCACCTGTGCTAGTTTTGTGTCGACGGTCAATCCTAATAATTTGCTTTTACAGATTGCTGATGGCTTCCTTGAAGAAGGGAGATGGGTAGAAGCCATTGGAAGTTGGTCCCATGTTGGTCACGGGATGAGCACGGTTGCCACAAATGCGACGAACAACCACCCTTAGGTGGACGACGAGAATTAATATCATGGTAGCTTCTGAAACATTTAAACATGAAATGCTTTCGAAATTCTGAAGCTCATTAAGAGTCATTCCCAGATGATTAACTTTTTTGCAAGACAAGGAAAGATGACGACTAGAATGCTCTGGTAACGAACTGATCAGTTAATGAAATTGAAATTGCGTTGACAAGAGGGTGTTACCCCGTTCACGGGCAGGCTTGGAAGCAAGGACGATATCAACGTCGTCAACAACTATCACAGAGGAGAAGCTTACTAAGATACCTCGTCACATGCAAATACTTGTGACATCTTTTGTCTATGGTGGCAGTTGCCAATAATTGGCTTTACTTTTACAGGTTTCACCATCCCACTAAGGTGGATTAGGCTGATCATTCATTTGGAAGGCATACAAGAATGTGACAAGTCACAAATTTATGCATTGAATCGAATATATTATCAAAACTGAAATAATGACATGTTGATGTCGATCTACGAAACGGACGAAGGTAGAGTAGTAATTAGCAGTGTAATTTTACATGCAAGATTCATCACTAATACACATTAGAATTCATTGGTTAATTATAAGAATGAATTTACATTGTTGACCTCGAAATGTATAACAAAATCAGTATTTTATTATCTAATGCCCATTTTCCCCCAAAGCTATGCCATCAAATGTTCAACTTTGCATCCACTAAAGTCTAAAGTTACATGTTATAAAACAAAAACATAATTGGCGGCACACACGCATCCAGGGATGAAGCTGAGTTTATCTAAAAAATATGGGTTTTAAACATTTTCGCTCAAAGGGTTGAAGGGAGATATATACGCTACATTATAACAAATTCATGAAATATTCGGTGTCTTTGTAGTATTTTTTTAAAAAAATTATGTTAAAAATAGGAGTAAAGACAAATAAACGAGTTTTGAGCTATCAGAGAACTTAGAATCAATTCTAGACCAATATTTTTATTTTTATTTTGAAGATTAGTAATAATAAGTTGGGCTAAAACTCATTGAGGAAAACCGAACCAAATATGTGGAGATAATAGACACATACGTCGCTCATCTCCGCCGATCAACCGCCCCCGGAGCGCCACCATCCCCACTCGGCTCTAGACGGCCTCCTTTGCTTAATGGCCGCCTACCACCAATTCTCAGTCGACGCAGTCCGTAGCAGCGCCCGACCTGCTCACTTGGATATTGATTACTAAACCGGTCTAGTGGCCCTTTTCATGTTGTTACTAAGTTAATTGCTCTTCTAATTTTTTTGTTTTTTGAACTGCATTACCATTATCTATATTATACACCTTGAGAGCAATTAAGTGTATGCTGCAATATTCTAAAAGAATTTAGTTTAACTTACTCAATATGGCTTAATGGGACAATTTCTATGGTTCAAACATGACAATTCTTTAAATACATTGATTGTATAATTTATTTTTAACATGTGGTAGATATAAAAAATAGTCGAATTTAACGTATGGCAGTTGGGGTGGGGAGGGGGGGGGGGTTGGTGGTGTAAGGTGCCAGCTCGGGGCTGGGCCACGGCAGGGGCGCTTGCCAGGCAAGGGGAGGGGGGGTGGTGGCTGGGGGGCCCAGTTGGTGGGCATGGAGGGTGGCGCGGCGGTGCTGCGGGCAGGAAAGGTGGGTCGGGCAGGTCCGACAGGTAAGCGGATGGGTCCATCAATAAAGGGGTGGAAAAATAAATAAAAGTCATTAGATTTTAATTGAGCGGTTTTCGTTATTGCATTGCAAAAATACGCAACGTGCCGTAAAAAGCCTTTTAGACGTAAAACATTGAGTCTTCGTAAGTGACGATGGCTCCGTTAAATATAGAAAGAAAACTATGTCATTATGATTATGCACTGGTGACTTGACATGAGTGACAACTTGATCGCACATCTCATCCCACCATTTTTTTTAAAAGCACAAAGGGCAGTATTATATGTATAAATGTATTTACCGCATCGAAGAAAAAAATTATACGACCACCATATTTGTAGAATTGCGCCATCTTTGAACCACACCCAGGAAATTGTCCCTTGATAGATGTGCTTTTCGGCATATGAAACAGAGTTCCCTTTACTTAAAAAGAATACCATCAAGCAAGCAAGATAATATTAACAAACAAGCAAACGAATTCAAATCACTATAATCATTTCTAGGAGATAGCCAATATATTGATGCACTTGATACGAACATTTAAAATGGCGAGATATGAGGCATGACAATAAATCCTTTGTTACTAGTTAGAGTTCCAGACTCTAAAACATATTTCATGTGTCAATTGATAATCTTGGTGATATGCATTGATGCAATTCTTTGTAGCCAAAAATTAGATTTCCTATGGTCTTTTGATGGCTGAAATTGTTGACCATTCTACATTGTCAAACTATTTAGATGGGTAGGGAGGCAGAAGGATTTTTCGTTCTCAATCAGGTCACCAGTCTGCCACACTTCGACAGCAGGTTCTTTTGGATTTAAAATCAATGCCCATAAAAGTGTGGCAGTTATGTTGAGGTTGGAGCATTTGAAGAACATTGCTATCTGGGCTGGTAATGACGTTTCTGTGCCTCTAGCTGCACTGTTTGGTCACCGTTTGCAATCTTTTGCAGAAAAGAATGGAGGAGTTAGTAATTTATTTGCATCACTACTTCCCTGTCAGTGGTATGAACTCGCTCATAGTTGTGGTAACTGTTTTTAACCATAAATCTAATGTTAATTGTTGTGAGGTCCAATCTGTGAGCGTTTTTTTCCCTTGTCATGTTTTGCAAAATATTTCCATGAATTGTGCGTAACTAATAGATTTTTCTTGAATCTAGCCTTTAATCCATTACACTTTGTTCAGCATGGGCGAGATTTGTTTTCACCGTGGTTATGTCTGATGTGTGTGCATGATTAGACAAAAGACAGTGTGCTCCAGAGTTGTATACGAAAATTGGTAGTTTTCCTGAAATGTCTATGATGAAGATCCATCAGAGGTGCTACTTTATTTGGCTCGAGTCTCAGGTGCGAAACTGTTCTGCTGCCTGGCTATAACTGCATGATTAGAATCGAAAAGAGCAAAGCAAAAAGATGCGAATACTGGGAACATGCACAGAACAAAGTTGTTTACACCTGCAAGTTTTGTTTACAAAAGTATGTCAAAGGGGATACAAGGAAGGGCCACGTGAAAGAGAGAAACGCATCAAACTCAAGAGAAAATAAATTTTGAATATCAGTGACGCGAGGGAGAATTCTATGAAAGGGCAAAGAAAACATGTTTCAAGCATGGAGCTTAGAGAAGGCTCTGATAAAATGAGGAAGCGAGCATGCCCACCTATCTCAACCAAAAAGAGGCAACCCACTGCATTGCATGACCGAGGAAGTGTTGATGAAGAAGAATTATCCAAAAGAGGAGCTATTGCCATTGTTGGATCTACTACTGGCAAAGACCAGTGATGCTCATGGCTCAAGCAAAAGGAGTAGGAAAGGCTGGATGACTTTGAAGGAGATTGTCGAAAAAGGTGGTCACCAAAACGCAAGTTTCAGTGTTAGATCACCAATATCATTTGATTTATGAGCTTCCACCAGTCTGATTCCACTCGTTGCGTGCAAATTTCAGTGTTTAATCTCTTTTTATTGATTTATCATGCGCCCGAACTTCGGATCAATGCAGTTTGCCCCTAGCATTTAGAGGGCAAGCAAGAGTCTGCCTAAGATTTTTTCTATATATATAATGAATTTCCGCAACTCCAGCCATGATTTCAAGGGAAACATGATTTCATATAATGAATTTGCTGGTATCAGCAAGGACCGCAGTTCTATCCTGTAAGTTCAGAGAACCAACCGTAGCATCCACGAAATTGAATTCGTTGGCATGTTCTTCAGAGACAATTCATTGATAAGTTACAAGGTAAGATGGTATAAGTACGATCACACTATAGATACAGTTGGGTTTGCAATTTGCAGTTCAATGTGCCTTCAAATAATTACCATCCGACAACTTACAAGCCGATTATTGTCCTCGCCCCTGTACCATGCGCAGCAGCAGCAGCTTCTAGTTAATAGATTTCACTCTTTTAACCAATGACACTGAAAAGTAATACACTACTACCAAAATAAAAGAGCAATGTCTGCGAGCGAAACATTGAAAGAGGGAAATCAGTAGGAAAATTAAACAGGCAAATCTATATAAAGAGGTGGCCAGTATGAAGAGGTAAAAATCAATATAAAGAGGGGAAATCCCGTCCTCTCAAACGCACTTTGCTAGCAAAACCGAACCTCTCAGACACTAATCAACAACAAGGGGTAACAAACAAAATTGCAACAACAGGCAGAAAAACCCATTTGAAGATCTAAAACAAGATGGCTGTGTGGTCGACCTTCATAGTTCACGTTTGTTGCTTCTTCTTCTTCAGTTTCCCCTCAACACTTTGGCCATCTTCCTTCTTAGCTTTTCTGGATGCAGAACCTTCTTCACCATCTTCAAAGGTTTTTGCTTTCTTCTCCTTTCTCTGTTTTACCTTCTTCTTGGTCTCTTTGCCACTCTGCGTATCCTCAAATTCAGACCTGTTTTCATCCTTTGCATCATCATCATCAACTTCATTAGCAGTGTCGGCCATGAGCTGAGCAACATCATCATCATCCATATAATGCACCTCATGAATTCTGCCCCTCTTACTCGTCTTCCTACTCTTCTTCTCCGACTCCTTCGACTCTTTCGGAGTGCCAACTTCACTCTTCGCCTTCTCCAAACCTCCTCCCTGGACCCGCACCTCATCCACCACCTTCTTATACCCTTCAATCTTCAAGCCCAGCTCAGGAACCTTTTCATACACCGGCAATGCCACAGACTCCAACGACTTCAAGTGGAAAGAGCGAATGCCCGCCCATTTCTTCGGCACGACCTCGGCAGCCCCTTCAATGGCCGCAACCACATTCTCCACGAGCTTGTCCCGGCCTTGCGAAGCCCTCCCGACCTTGATGACGCTACAAGTCCCCGTCCTCAAGTAAAGTAGGCCGGAGCTACAAGCCCGATCAATCTGCTCCTTCCAATTGCCTTTCGTAAGATCAACAGGGATGGGTATCTTCTTCTTCTTGAAGAACTGCTTGCCGAGCAGGCGGGGAGCAACGGGATAACCCTGTTGTCTGCGAAGAAAAGATCGTACGAGCCGCAGAGCTTGCGCTTGGCCTCGAAGGGTCGGTAGTCGGTCTGGAGCTTGGAGAGCTTGATGACCTTGGCGATGGGGATGGACTCAGCCTCGATCTTCTTCTTGGCGAGGTCGGAGGTGAGAGCGGCCTTGCCGGGGCGGCGGCGGTCGTCGACGATGAGGCAGATCTGCTGGGAGCCGTCGGTGGGGTGGACGGGGTTGGGCAGGCGGATCTTGAAGGGGTTGGTGCGGCCGGCGGCGGGCACCTTGTTGAGCGTGAGGATGAGGTAGACGAGCTCGTCGTCCTGCTCCAGCAGCTGCGCCTTGCGTTGCTTCTTCTTCTGCGAGTTCATCCACTTGAGCAGCGCGTCCACCGCCCTCCCCACAGTGCCGGCAGCGATGCGACACGACGACGGCGGCGAGGACGCCGCCATTGGAGCTGCGGCCGATTTAGCGACGAAGCAATCTGACATGTATCGCAAAGAAAAGATCGAATCTTTGGACCAAACTATCGGAGAGGAGACGAAGAGAGGAGGGTTTGGGAAGACGGCGGTAGGGAAGGGGCAATGGTTTTTATCTAGGGTTTTGGAAGTGGGGTCCGAATGACCTTGTTCGACTGATTTTATTTTGTTAAAAAAAATTATCTAATTTGTAACTAAAACACATAAAAATATTAAAATATGCGACTAAATATTTTATAAAACATTCGTAATAATTAATGTAGATATTAATATTTCATAGTCGATTGAATAATACAAGTAATTAAAATTTATAGCTAGTGTCAATGAATAGATAAATTTCCTTTAAATTTAAATAAGAATATCTACAATAAATAATCGATACTCAATTTTTTTGTTTAGAGTAATTATTGCTTAATTGAGTCATGATATTTTTTGAATACTAAGATAATGTGTTGACTTGTTTCTGGTAATATTATATTTTTGTATATAATTTTAAATATAAAAAATTAATTGGCTTAATTGAAACGAGAAAAAGAAAGAAAGTGAAACACAAATATAAAAGAATCATAAAGAATGAATCAATTTAAATAAATTTACTTACCTTATAGTATAATAAGTTCATAAATGTCATCGTAAAAAATATCCTTATCATAAATAGATAAGAGTTATTATTCAAAACATAAATACTAAAGTTTCAATATTATCTTATTATAGATATTTTTGATATTTTTATAAAGTCTTGTTTATAGACAAAAGAATAAAACTTTTTCCTTTGAATCAAAATATTTTTCATGTACATGTTTCATTCAAAGTTTTAAAAAATTGAATAAATTTAATAATCACATCTAATATTAATGTACATAGATCTAATTCAATAATCCTATGTAATATTGATGTACATATTTATCTAGTTTTTACTGCTTTTGATGCTCATAACTATATCGAACATCCACGTATTATTCTAAAAAATAATTATATCTAAAAAGTACTTCCAATAAATCGATTTATATTTGAGGCATCAATGGGCGGGTAATATCGGCTATATAATATATTAATTCAAATTAATATGGACTATTTAAAATATCAAAGTGCTCACCAAAAAAATTGATTTTAAATTATTAAATTATGAAAAAATATAAAGAAAAAGGCATTGCACAATTTTTATGTCTTGTTCCGATTACCCGGGTACTTATATCTATTTATATAAGCTAAATTTAGAATTAAATAATGCTATCTTGAAATATATTTTTTATATTAAATTTCAAGAAAGTCAGCTAGACAGAGAAAACTGTTCGCAAGAAAAAAAATTGAAAAAATGGGACAAACACGGACAACGACCTAAGCCAACCGAAAAGTCCGTCCGACCGAAGTCTGTTGGTGAATCCAGAACCCTTCGGCCTTCGTCTCCCCCAAACCCTAGCATGAATCGAAACCTAGAATATACGAAGAGGGCGATGGCTTTAGAGCGCTCATGGCCGAGTTTGATCTTACCCTCTGCTAGTGGTGGCGTCCTCTGGACGATGAAACTGTCCTGACTTCGTTTCACTCTCGCAGCTGGTAACAATTTAGAGCTTCTCTGCTCTTCTCCTACTGGAATGCAACAATTTAGGCTGTCTAGAACGCTTAGCAAAGGCCATCTAGCTCCTTTGAGTGCAAATTTTGACAAATTTAATACCGGCATTTGGTCTACATGGTTGGGGAGGAGGAACTGTGATTTTCCTGGTTTGCATGTAAGAGGGCAAGGTGATTTATCTGATTCGGCGGTAGCTTACCATGCTAGTGAAAAAGTGAAGAAATCGAAAAGGAACGTGCGGAGAAAAAATCTGTGGTCGATTTCGGAAAAATTGATGCAGTCCTTTTGCCTCACTGGTATACCAGTGGGGCGTCCCTATGTGGGCAAATCGGCATTGTTTAACCGGTGAGGATAGTCTGGTTAGAGATAACTGATTGTTATGCTGATTGATTTTTGTGAACATTTAGTTGTAGAATGACTAAGTGGAGTTTTTTTGGGGGTTCGGTAGTTTGATACGAAGGGGAGAGGCCCTTGTCTACAACACACCTGATGGCCATGTAACCCGTGATTTTCGCGAAGGCATAGCGAAGTTGGGAGTTTTGTGGTTTAAGGTGCTGGACTCTGCTGGGCTGGAAACGGCGGCAACTTCGGGAAGCATATTAAGTAGAACTGCAGACATGTGCTTTGTCAATCCCAGTTTGCGCTCGTCTTGATTGATGCGAGGTTAGAACTGTGGATACTGTGATATTGTTAGTATTGAAACTCGATGATTGTTTGCTTTAAATTTTGTTCTTCCATGAGAAGGGATGGTCTACAACCACTAGATCATGAAGTTGGAAAATGGTTACGAAAGCATGCTTCGGGAATTAAAACTATCCTTGTAATGAATATATCTGAAACCCTTGATGACCAAAGTGGAGTCCTTGCGGCTGCTGGTGAGGCCCAGGCATTGGGATTACCCAATAGCAATATCAGCTGAGACTGGATTGGGGATGGTGGACCTATATGAAGCTCTGTGTCCACTTTTGGAGGTGTATATGCTTCAAAAAATTTCAGAAGGTTAGAATGCTTTCCAGCAACTGGATATGTGTTATGTGTAATCTCAATGCGATTCTATAATAATATGACATGCCCATTTATTTTATGTGAAATTAGATAGATGTGCAATATTTGCTACAGCGGAACGCTGTTTCTTGTGTATGAAGGTAGCTCCTTACCTATTTTTATCGTAGATGACTCCGTACCACACAATGAGGATACTTCCCCAGATACTGAAGATGACAAAGTGTTGCCTTTGCAACTGGCCATTGTCGGTCGACCAAATGTTGGAAAGTCTACCTTGCTAAATGCATTATTGCAACAAGAGCGTGTTTTGGTTGGGCCACAGGCCGGCTTGATCCGAGATTCTATTAGAGCTGAATTCCAATTTGAAAGGAAAACTGTGTATTTGGTAAACCTCTTGTTTCAAAAAGTTTCCTATCTTTACCTCTGCATTTTTTTAAAAAAAATTGTATGGCACTTGTTGTTAATGGGCTATGGAATAAAAAATGAATTTATTTTAACTTAAGTCGGGTATGGTTAGTTCCATGATAATTATGCTTAAACCCATGTTTTATTTTTTAGAAAAGTAAATCAGTATCTCTTCCTTTCTATCGTTAAATGGTCCTGCATAGAGGTCATGATTTAATAACAGCGCTTTTACTGACATTTTTTTAATGTAGACACCATTTTAACTGTGGTGATGTGATCTTTTGTTTGTTGTTTACAGGTGGATACGGCTGGATGGTTGCAAAGAGCTGGGAAAGAGAAAGGTCCAGCATCTCGTAGTATTATGCAGTCAAGGAAAAACCTCATGAGGTGCACATTGTTGCCTTGGTTCTTGATGCTGAAGAGGTAAGCTTTTACATTGAAGAAACTCGTTTATGGTTATTTGATGAAGTATGTGACATATGGTAACTCAATTGAGTCCATTTTTTAATGAATGAGGCAACCAATTGTTTTCAACAGGGGACGACTTTTATGCTTTATTATGTATTTTCTTTTGTTATGGAGCACTTATACCCCAATTTTTTATATATGCACATCGAAAAATCCATTTTGTGTCTGCCATCTTGGATGATCCCAAGAGATCTGTTTTACAAGATGTTGTCAAGAATTGGGAAATATACTAGTGTTAAGGTGTTTGTTAACCTTCTTGTTGTGTTTTCTTTATACTTGTTCAAAATAATGAAATTCATACGAACAAAAAGGCTTTTGTGAGAGCCATCATCATCATCCACCTGTTCCCAAAGAATTAAGGTCGTGGGTGTGAATTCTTTCCTTCCACTTCATCTTGTTATAGGACATATCTAGCTCCAACTGTTTCACATCCCTTCTAATTGGCTTGATCCATGTTCTTTTCGCCTACCATGCCCTCTTTTAATACAATAAATAAAAAAATTAGAGGACTGGAGCTTGCAAAATTAATTTATTGAACATAATACATTGAAATGTTTGTTTGGTCCTTTTAACAATTCCCAAGGTTAAGGAAAGTTAAAAATGTACTGTTGTATGACAAAGTGTTTGACGAATATTTGCCTATAGAGTACATGATTGTGTGGGAATGGAGGCTTTGTATTACATATCAGAGTTTATAAATTTCATATGCACTTATATTGATGAAATAGAGTAATTTATTTGAAAAGTTGAAATTCATGTTGCAACCTTCAACTTTGCTATCTTACATTGTTCTTTCTTTGTTAACATTGTCCACAAAAGATTGCAAAAGCCAAATGCAGCATGAATCATGCTGGAGTGATTTTGGCACGGCAAGCTGTTGAGGAAGGGCATGGTCTGGTCGTTATTGTGAACAAGATGGACCTTCTAAGCGGCAAAGAAAATTCTGACCTTGTGAGAAGGTCAGGAAAGCTGTTCCTGAAGAAATTGAAACTGTCATCCCTCAGGCTTGTCAACTTGCCTTTCAAAGTGAAGTGTTTATCATCGAGGCCCTATTGGCCATTCACTTGTCTTAGTAACATGTAGCTAGAAATGCTATTACCAGGCTGCCTGTTTCCATTTTGAAGTGATTCCGATGAAACATGGTAGGTTCTTTTTGCTGGAAAGTAAAACTGTATAAGCTGGGGTGGTTGTTGTACCATTAGGAAAGGAGCAGGCTGAGACTGGGCAGCTTGGATGGGGTTTGGGAGTGAGGGAATAAGGCTTTACCTGTTCCCCTGAACAGCTTAAAAAGTATCATCCGTTCTTGTGAATCCTGCAATATGGCTGCAGAGTTTCTGTTCTCCACGTTATACATATTGTTACGTCGAGGCATAATGAAAATTTAGTCTGTTTAGATGTTTAAACTTCTAATTTTTGGGATATTTTTATTTGTACAATGTTGGTGGACTGGACAAAAATGTGAGAATTGCTAATAAATCTTAATTTTCTTCAAAAAATTAAGCTGAAAATCAACACTACGTAAGGACTACTTTTAAACTTCCTTTGGTTTTGCAGAGTTGTATAGTGTGCTTTTAATTAAGCATATTGATGTGGAAATTATAATGTAAGTGCACATGTCGAATAAAGTAAAAAAAGTGATAAAAAAGTATTGTCTCACGAGGAATTAGTAGTAGAAAATTTTAATTACTAAAATTAATATAATTAAATGAAAGCAAATTTATTTAATTATAAATTAAGATTAAATTAATCTAACATGCAATATTCAAATTAGATATTAATTTCAAAATGACAAACCTAAGGTTTTTAATTTCACTTAGTGTTTTATATGATTTAAATTATAATTTCTACTTTTGAATTGTACATTTGAATCATTAACCACGGAAATTGATTATTCATAATAAAACACTCGCACCCAACATTTATATCTATACAAAATTTGTATGTAAAATAATACTGTAAGTTTTTCCCTTAACAATTACCAAAGATATATAAGTATATCTTTATCTCACATGCAAATCACCAAAAAATGATGAAAAAAATGCTATTTTATTCACCGACAAAATTAATCTTTTTATCTCTAAACAAGATAAAATCTCTAGATCTAACAATAGGTGACCAATCTAATGATAGCATTAAGAACATAATAAAATAGATGATCCAACATTACAATCACATAGATAAAAATTAATAACCTTTATTAATCCATGAACTAGGTGTCATTAAAAATCCTAGAAAAAAATTTACTCTAAAAAATATTTGATTAAACTCAAAAAATTCATATGTGATATAAAAGACATCATTTAATTACAAAAAAAACTAAATCAAAATAAAAAAATAAACTCTTTTTTGAGAAATTATTTTCTTCTTTTGATCCAACTTCTTCGTCGTTTCTTTTCATCTTTTGTCATGTCACTTAGTCATCCAATGTTCCTTTTTTTAAAAACCCTAATCAAGTTTATATCTGATCTACCCAATAGTATAAGTGCGGTTCACCAGGATCTCTAGAAATACTGAAAATTTGTTTTTCCTGATGCTAGCGCTCGAGCGCTCAACTCTCGGCCATAAAATTTCCTTAACCAAAATGCCAGCACTTTAGCGCTCTGAATCCCAGCGCTCAAGTTCTCTGCTCTCGGTTACAGTTTCCAGGTTACGCGTTTTGGCCCAGTTTCACCCCGAATTCATTCTGGATTGTCTTCTAACTCTTATACTTTGCTAGAACAACATTAATTAGCACTTTTTTCACCAAAATTGTAATAATTTCTCGCATTATTAAAAATATCTAATAAACTTTTAAACTAATAAAATTAAAATAAAAATCACTTGAAACATGACAAAAACTTAATATAAAATACAAAGAATAATAATTCTTTCACAGAGTTACCACACCCTTAAACTTGAATATTTGCTAGTCCCGAGCAAAACCTAAACTAGACTTGACTCATTTCTCCACTCCACACAACTCATCCGACAAATCAATTTATAATTTCTCGTTAGTGCATGAATATTATTCTTTGAAATCAAATAATAACATTTTAAAATTCACAAGATATCCAATATCAATATAAAGGTACAAACGTATTTCCCAATATGAAAAGAAAATAAAACTCCCAAACTTGTCTTTCAAATCAGTTTAGAATTAGCTTATACCATTATCAAATACAATAAATTCAAATTCTCTACAAGTTCAAATGTAAATTTTCTTTTTACTAATATAAGTACTTTGTCAAATAAGATCAATAAGACTTTTTAGGTTGTAATGGGGTTAGGCTGAAGGCTAAAAATTAATATCAAGATAAAAAACAATAAACCCTAGCTCAAGACTTTTTCCAAGCTTAAACAAATTAATTTAAATCCTTGTCAACAACAATGTCATCCACTCATTCACATTCTGCTTCCAAAAACACACATAATTTATAAAATAACCACAAAACATTTTTTTAAAAACTTCTCTTTTATATTCTTTTCTTGGACTTATAAAATTTCAACACTTCATAATTTTTTTTCCATTTTTTTTCAACTCCTTCATACCCCAAGATATCATTCTCATTTAGTAATCACTTCATTCCAACCTTGGAAAAAGTCAATCACTAAGGTTTTAGGTTAGGGCAATTAACAAACAAGAAAAAATAAAATAAAATAAAGGCTAAGTAAATAAGCAGAACAAGTCAACTTTGCGGCTTAAAATTGGCTGAAATAAGGATAGCTTGAAAGGACTTGATTAACAAACTCACCTACATCATTTCTATCATGACAAATTACCTATGATTTTGCCTTAAGAAAATTTTTACTAAAATTCTACATTACTTTCTTCAATTGTATTAACAATATCATAAACATCATCTAAGCATCATCAAAATCAAAGTTGGGAGTTACAAAAAAAATTATATAGGGAAAAACATTCACAACTCAACTTACAATATAGACACCCATATAATCTTTTCATATTATATTATCAAACAAAGAAAAATAACGAACATTTCTATTATCGAGTAAATTAATAAGGTGGATGAGTCATATGAAATAAAGAACACCAATGACACAAACCTAAAAAAATATTACTAACGACTCTTAATTTATTTTAACATCAAGTAACCCCCCTTAAACTTAAACAAAGCATTGTCCCAATGCTAAAAAAGTAGACTTAAAATGACAAAGCAAAATGACTTCCATGTTAAAACCAAATAAATGAAGGGGATAAAACAGAAACCAAAATAAAACTAGAAACTCTTGAATTAAAAACTAAATAACCTATCTTATAAAAAATAAACCAAAAACTTGGGCTGCCTCCCATGAAGCGCTAAATTTATAGTCGTTAGCCCGACTATTCCAACATACTTATTGTGAGGAGAAAGTAATGGAGGTTTGGTGTACGAGAACATTACCTCCGAGATAAAGCTTAAGTCTCTACCCATTAACTTTAAAACTTGTACCTGAATCGTCCTTATAAATATGCATGGCTCCATGAGGAAATACTTGTCTGACGATGAAAGCACTGTACCATCGTGATTTTAATTTTCCTGGAAAAAATTTCAACTGCGAGTTAAATAACAATACATGTTGTTCGGGTCGGAAAGTACGACAGGAAATATTCTGATCATGCCACTTTTTTGTCTTTTCCTTATACAGTTTGACACTTTTGTATGCCTCTATTCGGAACTCATTTAATTGAAGAAGTTTTTTTCTCTACAAGCATTCATATCAAAATTTAACTGTTTAATAGCCCAATATGCATTGTGTTCGAGCTCCATTGGAAGATGACAAGCTTTTCTAAAAATCAACCGGTACAGAGACATTCCAAGTGGTGTTTTATAAGCCGTCATAGACACCCATAAAGCATCATCTAAATGTATAGACTAATCTTTCCGGGAGGGGCAAACAATCTTTTCTAAAATTCTTTTAATTTCCCTATTAGAAATTTCAGCTTGTCCACTTGTTTGGGGGTGACAAGTTGTGACTACTTAATGTTTAATCCCATATTTATGAAACAAAATATCAAATTAACGGTTACAAAAATGTGTACCCTCATCACTAATAATAGCTCTTGGAGTACCAAAATGAGTAAAAATATATTTTTTCAAGAATTTCAACACCACATTAGCATTATTAGTTGGAAAAGCAGCTGCTTCTACCCATTTTGATACATAATCGATTGCTACCAAAATACATAGATTTTGATGAGATAAGTCAAAAAGTTCCACTTCTAAAATGTTAGTAAGTGGCATTTCTTGATGACGTGAGATATTTCCCACTCTTTGACAATGATCACACTGCAAAATAAAAAGATGTGAGTCTTTAAATAAAGTAGGCCAATAAAATCCAGATTGATGAATTTTTATCGTGGTCCATGCTCCACCAAAATGACCACCATAATTGGAGGGAGGAGTGACAATGATGGACAATGCTATCTATCTCTTCGTTCGGCACACACCTCCAAATGTCTTAGTCACTACAGCGTTTGAATAAGAAAGGTTTATCCTATAAATAAACATGCACATCATGGAGGAACCACTTCTTTTGGTGAGATGTCAAATCGGAAGGAAGTACATGACAAGCAAGAAAATTCATATAATTGGCAAACCAGGGAATGAGAGAATGTGATACCTTTAAAAGTTTTTCATGTGGAAATAATCATTAATCCGGAGTGAATGCTCATCTAAACTTCCTTTCTCGAGTCGAGAAAGATGATTAGCTACTTTATTTTTGGTTTCAGTCTTTGATTACCAAATCAAACTCTTGTAGTAGGAGCACCTATCGAATTAACCTTGGTTTGATATCTTTTTCTCAAATAGATATTTAAGAGCTGCATGATTTGTATAAACAATTACATTAGTACAAATGAGACAAGACTGAAAATTTTCAAAGGCATACACAACAGCTAATAATTCTTTTTCACTGGTAGTGTAATTCAATTGAGCTTTGTTGAGTGTCTTGCTTGCATAATAAATTGTGTAAAAAAATTATCTTTTTGTTGCCCCAAAATAGTACCAACTGCATAATCACTAGCATTGCACATTAGCTCAAATGGTAAATTTCAATCAAGGCAAACAAATATTGGAGAAGAAATTAATTGGGCTTTTAAGACTTCAAAAGCTTCTAAACACTCAGCATTTATATCGAAAGCAACATCTTTTTCTAACAAATTAGAGAGTGGCTTAGCAATTTTAGAAAAATCTTTAATTAAATGGCGATAAAAACCTGCATGCTTGAGAAAACTTCTAACTCCTTTAATTGATGTTGGGATGGGCAGTTTTTCACTTGTTTCAATCTTCGTTCTATCCACTTCCAAGCCCTTGTTGGATACTTTGTGACCCAAAACAATTCCCTCTTGTACCATGAAATGATAGTTCTCCTAATTGAGAACCAAATTGGTGTCTTGACATCAGTGGAGAACGATCAAGAACTTGCAAATAATTATCAAAAGTATCACCAAAAATAGAGAAATTATCCATAAATACCCCCATTTCATGTTCCACCATGTCTGAAAAAATTGCCATCATGTATCGCTAAAAAGTGGTTGGAGCATTGCAAAGGCCAAATGACATCCTGCAAAATACAAATGTACCGTATGGACATGTGAAGGTTGTTTTCTCTTGATCCTCCGATAGAATCACAATTTGATTGTATCCTGAATATCCATCAAGGAAACAGTAAAGCTGTTTGCCTGCTAGCCTATCCAACAATTGGTCAATAAATGGTAATGAAAAGTGATCTTTTCTGGTAGCTATATTGAGTTTTCGGTAATCCATGCACACTCTCCATCACGTCACTGTCCTTGTTGGAATTAATTCATTTTTCTCATTTACTACCACAGTTATACCACCCTTCTTAGGTATACACTACAAAGAACTCACCTAAGAATTGTCAGAAATAGGAAAAATTATACTTGCATCAAGCCACTTTATGATTTCTTTCTTGACAACATCCTTCGTGATTGGATTTAGCCACTGCTAATGTTCCACTGAGGGTTTATATCCATTTTCAAGAATGATTTTATGCATACAAAAGGAATGACCAATACCACGGATGTCAGCATTAATCCATCATATACCCAGCTTATGCTCCCGCAATATTCTCAATAGCTTGTCTTCCTGCATAGTAGTTAAAGCAGACAAAATAATAACCGGGAGAGTGTTAAAAGGGCCTAAAAATGCATACCTCAAATGAGATGGAAGTTGTTTCAACTCCAAGGTCGGTGGGACTTCAATAGAAGGCTTGATCCTCGTCGATATTGAAGGTTGTAACTCCAAAGATTCAAATTTATCTTGACCTCAAGTAAATGTTGGAGTAGAATTTAGCAGGTGCAAATACCCCACTTTCTCCTCATCACCAGAATCATTAACATTAGAAACTAATGTGGCCGCTAAAGGGTCAATGAGATACATTTTCTCGAATATAGCTGATGAAGGAGAATGGATTGCATTAATATAAAAATAATCATCTACTGGTTCCAGATATTGCATAACCTTAAAAACATTAGTGATCACTTCTTCATTATCTACTTTCAATATCAATTCACCAGCAGCTACATCAATCAATGTCCTCCCAGTGGCAAGAAAAAGCCTACCGACTATAATCTGTACATTTGACTCTTCCTCTATATCTACAATCACAAAATCGGTTGGGAATATAAATTTATCCACCTTAACAAGTATATTTTCAATTTCTCCTTATGGAGAAATGTAGGAGCGGTCAGTCAATTGTAGATTAATCGTGCTATGTTTTAACTCCCTCAAACCAACTTTTTGTTTATAAAAAAAGGTATCAAATTAATGTTTGTACATAAGTCACATAATGCTTAACAACAAAACTTCGGGCCTATAGTACAAGGAATAGTAAACCGCCCTCAGTCTTTGAGCTTTGGTGGAAGCTTCCTTTATAGTACAACACTACACTCTTCATTAAGGACAATTGTTTCAAAATCCTCCATAACTCAACATCTTTTTTAGTGCTTTAGTAAATGGGATATTTATAGAAAACTTTTTAAACACCTCCAAGAATTGCTGGAATTTGTTGTCTTGCTTACTTTTTGTAGTCTCCGAGGATATGGAACTCTTGAGAACCAGTTATGCCGATCAAACCCTTAGGTGTTAGGACTTCTACCAATTCATCCTTGTTTTCTTCATTTCGCTCAATCGCCTCTGGGTTAGCCATGGAATTGGTATCTTTTGATTGTGAGGATTTTTCAATTCCTTACCGCTTCTCTATGTAATGGATTTACATTCTTTACCCTCTTTCCTAGGATTTTGAGTATCACCAGGGAGTCCACCTTGTAGCCTATTACTCAATGCACTAGTAATCTGACCCATTTGAGTTTTCAAATTCCTCATAGAAGCCTGCTGACTTGGCATAAATTGCATGAATATTTCCTCCATAGTTGGTTTCTTTTCTTGAGGTTGTACTCTATTGTGTTGAAAACCTGGAGGAGCCTATTGTTGTGGACTTGACGTTGAGGCTTGGTTGCTTCCCTATGCAAAGTTTGGATGATTCCTCTATCCTTGATTGTAAGTATTGGAATAATGATTGGAATAAGGATTGTTTTACTGTCTGGTATTGCTTCCAACAAAATTTACTAATTTAGGATTGTTGGCACAATGCTTGGTAAGATGTCCTTCACCACACCACTCGCACTTAATTGCTATCATGTTCACTGAATTCACATTAGAATTCATTTCTAAAGCTTGCATTTATTTTGACAGAGTAGCCACTTGCGCAGACAAAGTGGTCAATATGTCCACTTCGAAAATACCTCTACTCTTCTTCCTCATTGCTTTGTCATGCCTCTTCTGATAATGGTTGGATGCCAACTCTTTCAATAATTCATTAGCTTCTTTGTTTGATTTTCCCATGAGGGATCCAGTGGTAGCAGCATCTACAATGGATTTAGTTTGTCCATGGAGTCTATCGTAAAATGTTTGAGTTTGAACCCAAAGGGGAATTTCATGGTATGGATGCTTCCTTAGTAAATCCTTGAACCTCTCCCATGCATCATAAAGCGATTTGTTATCCAGCTACACAAAAGAAGTAATATCATTATGAAAATTGACAATTTTAGATCGTAGAAAGTATTTAAGCAAAAATATTCTCGCTAATTCATCCCAAGTAGTGATAGAATTAGGCGCTTATGAATTCGACCATAATCTTGCATTTCTTGCTAAAGAATATGGAAATAATTGAAGCCGGATAGCTTCTTCAGACACTTGATTTATTTTAAATGAATCACAAATAGCAATAAAATTGAGCAGGTGAGTATGAGGATCTTCATGCGCCAATCTTGCGAATTGTCCCACGGTTTGCAGCATTTGGAACATCATTGGTTTCAACTTAAAGCTATTTGCTTCAAGCGATGACCTGAGAATACTTGAATGTAATCCATTTAAAACAGGAAGAGCAAACTCTTCTAGAGCTATTGTGTCATCATCATTGGCTGCTGGTGGAAGATTATTATTCTTTTGCCCTGCCTCTATTGCTCTCCAAACTCTAGCTTCTTGGCGTAGTAGCCAACAAGTTCTCTCGATCTCTGGGTTATATGGTTCTAAATCACAAGTACCTTCTCCTTGCATGCACTACGCAAGACCTAATTAATAAAAATAAAAATAAAACTTGAAAAGAGATGAGAATGAAAAGAGATGAGAACAATTTAAGCAAACAATCAAACTATTTTCGATAAAATCAAATTCTAATTTAATTCCCTGGCAACGGCGTCAAAAGCTTGATGTAAAAATTATAATACAATTGCACGTGCCAAATTAAGTAATAAAAGTGATAAGAAAGTATTGTTCCACGAGGAATCAGTACTAAAAAGTGTCAATTACTAAATGTAAAACCCACGATTCGAGTCAGGGTTTTATATTTAGAACCGGTCGGTTCGACCATTATTTTCGAGTTGAGTCAATTTCAGAACACGTATACTGAGCCGACACCGGTCTCGTGTATGAGCCATGAGGGTCATGTGTACCCAAGTATATGATGATAACGTCATGAACACAACAGAAAAGAATGAGTTATCAGAATATATGAGAGTATGCAGTTCATTTTTTTATTATGATATATAATAGATCGTAGAATTAGTTTTGGGCCGTTACCCGCGTTAGGACGCGTTACGGGCATTTTGGGTGGGTTGATAGTTCTAGAGCATATCATTATGATTTTTTGGTGTTGTTTGATTTTATGGGATTTTTCCCATATTTTTTGGAATTTTTCTTACGACTTAAATATTATTTTGACTCGAGTCGGAGACGAGTCAAGTAATATTTACGACTTTGCCACCGCACCTTCCTTTCTTCCCAAACCCCGACGCCGCCCCCGTGCAGCGTCACCACCGCCACTGCCGGCGCCGCCCGGCGGCCGATCGTCGCCGCCTAGCTCCGCGACGACGTCGTCGTGCTGCATCGACCAAGTCCGGCCCCCATCGGGCCGCTGCGACGCCGGATCGCCATGCCAAGCGCCACGCCCGCGCCGCGCTTCTGTCGTCGCCTGCACCGCCGGCGACCATCACCACCATGATCGGGTAGTCGCCTCGACACCCTCGACCCCCTCGACCCCCTAGCGGCCTTCCCCGACCGGAGCGGAGGCCATCGCCGCCCTGGTCGGCCGGATCTAGCGACCCATCCCCGCCGGCCCTGTTTTAGCCATTTTTCGGTGAGCCACCACCTCTGTTGGCCACGCCGACCTTGTAGATGAGTCGGGGTCGCCGAGCCGGTTCCGAGGGTACCCAACACGACCCCTTTCCGACCAGTAGACGCCGCCGGCGATTGTCGCCGGAAAACCGCAAGTAGCTGCCGGAAAACCGCCGGAAAAATTGGAATTTCTGGGATTCGCCGGAATTCACCGGATCTTCCACGGGGCTCACCTAGTGGAGCCCGATTGAGCTTCAGACGCCGATGAGCGCCAAATTTGAGCTCCGAGACGCGCGACGGAACCCTAGCCTTCGCCGATTGCCGACGATGTGAGGTATAATTACCTCCGATTGATTTGTTTAAAATTGATGATAATTGTTAGCATAGCATGCTAGGGTCGATTAATTATCATAATTAATGTCTTGACCATGAATAAAGTAAAGATGCGCATGATGTGATTAACACGGAATGATAATCGAGTACAACGTAACTTAGGAAATATAATTAGATTGATATTAATAGGATAAGTTGGAATTACTTTCACATTATAATTGTTGCTTGTTATGGTTGATGATTGAATTGTGTGATGTTTGTTGAGTTTGATGCATCATTTAGTTAGCGGGCGTTAGTATTTAGTTTTGATGTGTAGGTGCGGAGTAGGAGCTCGCCGCCTAGGCGCGATGACACGCTTGGAGCTTCTACCAGGTCCGTTTAGGACTCGACTCTGTTTTACGTTTTTCTATTGTATGTTTGATTTATCGTCTGCAGGACGGGTTAAGTGGCGTTTTATCGGATCCCACTTAACTCGGGCCATTTAACCGAACATTTTTCGGATTAATAACCCCTCGAGGTTGATTTCGAAATAAGATCCACTACAAGTTGCCTTCGGGCCTATTATATAAATCCCTACCCAGCCCTATATATATGTAGTTTTCGCATTTTCAGTGAGACGAGAGATAGAGAAATCGACTTCACGTACCATGCAGAGGATGCCGTGATAGTCAAAGCGGGCTCTGGATTAGTGCCAGCGGACTGTTCCATTCCCGAGGGAACTCTGCGTTTGAGTTCCTCACACCCGGAGAACGTGGAGGTTTACGGGTACTGTTTAGTACAGCGCATGTCCAGACTTGTGGTTTAAAGGGTACTAAAGGCGACTGCCTGAGAGTACTCGGCCTTCGTGCTCAAGGCCAGGAGAAATATGGAGGTAAGGAGAGGGCTTAGGATAAAGTTTCACGAGAAGTACTGAAAAAGAAGTGCCGAGAGCGGCACAGTACCAGCAGCAGATCAGTAAGTTCGGGATGCTATCGGGTCTGCAGCCTAGTGGCTCCTCAATAGTGCCCTTTAGAGTGTTCACGTGGAGTATATGATGTTTTCTTTCATATGAGAGTTTGCTCTCATAGCCAGTTTGTTATAGTTATTTTATTTTCCGGACCAGTAACACTTGTTACTGACATGTTTTTATACTATATGTAGGTAATAATCACGAGTTGGAGGAGCCAGCTTGGACGGAGGAGCAATGAGGTCTTGTGCACACACACATGTTAGATTTCTGAATGTTTAATTTTGTATTGTTATGTTATTATATTGTGAATAACATTTTCAAATGCATGAGACATGATAGAATGTGAACATGATCAGAGATGCGCAGCGGAAGCGTGGTGGGTTGAAACCCCAGCTTCAGAATGAATTCATAATTTGTTAAATTTTGTGTGAATGAAATCATGGATTCATGTGTGTGTGTGTGTGTGTATATATATATATATATATATATATATATATTATTTTGACAGGGTGGGCCCATAATTGCACTTTTAGGGGAGACCCTGACGGTTTTATTTCAGGATTTTTACCGTAATTGTAATGATGTGAAAATTGGTTGCATGTCATCTATGTAGTATCATGTTAGGGTTTTATGAATTTATCCATGCATGACAAGTCGTATCTATATCTTAAGACGCCGAGATTTGATCCGTATGAGTTAGGTTCGGGTTAGCCGACCTAACCGGGGTTGGTAACATGTCGGTTCGGTTCACGAGTGTGAACCGGATTTGGGGTGTTACACTAAAACTAATTTAATTAATTATACTTAAATGAAAGCAAATTCATTTAATTATTAATTAAGATTACATTAATCTAACATGCAATATTTAAATTAGATATTATCTTCAAGACAACAAACCTAGGATTTTCAATTTCACCTAGTGCTCTATATAATTAAAGTTATAACTTCTACTAATGAATTGCACATTTGAATCATTAACCACAAAATTGATTATTCATGATAATCTCTCCATTCAACATAAGCTTATCACTTGCGCCAAACTTCTATATCTCTACGAAATTGTGTATGTAAAATAATACTATAAGTTTTGCTTTTAACAGTTACCAAAGGTAAAACTAAATCAAAATAAGAAAAACTTTTTTAAGAAAACATATTCTTCTTCTTATCTAACTTTTTTGTTGTTCCTTCTTGTCTTTCGTTCTGCTTTTTAAAACTCTAATCAAGTTTATAATTGATCTACCCAATAGTATAAGTGAGGTCTACCATAATCTCCAGAAATACCAAAATTTTATTTTTCACGCCGCTAGCGCTCGAGCGCTCCAAATCTAGGCACTCGAGCCCTTAGCTCTCAGCCATAAAATTTCCTTAACCAAAATGCCAGCATTTGAGCACTCTGAATCCTTGTGCTTGAGCGTTTTGCTCTCGGTTACTGTTTTCAGGTTACGTATTTTACCCCGATTTCACCACGAATTCATTCTAGATCATTTTCTAACTTTTATACCCTACTAAAACAATATTAATTAACATTTTTTTCACCAAAATCACAATAATTTCTCTCATTATTAATAATATCTAATAAACTTTTAAAATAATAAAATTGAAATAAAAATTACTCTAAACATGACAAAAAATCAATATTAAATTCAAAGAATGATAATTCTTTTAGAGAGTTATCACATACCAATTATAAAGAAGTTAACAGTCAGATTTCAATGATTGATGTAGACAGTGTTGTTGCACTGTGTAGCAAAATTGCCAAGGAATTTGGGATGGAATTACAATCAGGATAAATGAAACTCTTCATTGTTGAACTAACTAATGCCACTTTTTGTGCCTGGTAATTTGCTTTTGAAATATTTATGGGATGCCAGAGAGGACCCGGCGGTTTTTGTTACATTCTATTTGTCGTGTAGCTCTCCAAAAACACCCGTTCAAGCTCCACTAAGGTTGAGTGCATGTGATCTAATTATAGATGAAACGTTGTGAGGAGCTAAGTTTGTGTTCTTGATCACAGTGATCATTTTTAGCTGCTATATTTCTTTCAACCGACACATTGCATTTGTCATTCTTTTTTCCTGTCATTGCATTTGTCTTTATTATGGGTCTTATTGTAAATTGTAATGTCAATATACCTTTAATTGTACAGATCACAGATATACCAGTTGTCTTCATTTCAGCTCTTGAAGGGAAGGGACGGATTACTGTCATGCGCAGAGTGCAGGATACATATGAAAAATGGTGTCTAAGATTGCCTACAGCACGTCTCAACCGCTGGTTGAGGAAGGTAAAATCAGTGCTGTTCTACATATTCACTTCTAAGCATGGCTTTTTATATATATTCACTTATGTGCATATGCACATGTCTTGTTCATGTTATTCATGTAACCGGCAGTTGCAAGATTTGCATAAAACATAGTGGGTAATACTGTAATGAAGTTATACTACTGGATGTTTCCCTTCCAATCAATTGCATTAGTGGAAGGTTAAGAAGAATGGGCATCATCAAATAAGTTGGCTTCCAGAACACAAAAGGGAACAAGGCATTGAGAATATTATCTGATGTTAGAAGAATCTATAGGATTTCAGGATGTTAGAAGGAAATTCAAAGTACAAGATAGACACAAACGAAAAAATTTAGAGGAGAAAGTATGTGTTTTAGTTCCCATGCTATATTGGGGGTCACATCGTGATTTTATGCGATTATTCCGTGTTTGAGAACTAACAATTGCCCACAAGAAAAGATCTAGGCATCTTTTGCACACAAAATGTGTGAGAACGGTGGCATGGTTCTTATATTGCATCACCCCTAATAATCGATTAGACATATGCTTCAGTAAGACGGGTGTCAGCTCCTTCCAGGTGTTACGGGCGTGATACCTTTTATGCAGAAAGACATGTTTTAATCATAGGTTGTTTGCGTTGTTTGCAAATTTGCACTATAAAATAAAATTTATCTTAATAACCTGATGTTGTTTAATTGTAACTGTTTATTATGTTTTGTCTTGAAGGTCTCGAGCGCACACTCGTGGAAGGATTCTCTGCACAACCTAAAATCAAATATTTCACACAAGTGAAGGCTCGCCCACGGACTTTTGTTGCCTTTGTAAGTGGAAAAGTCAAGCTTCAAGATACAGACATAAGGCTCCTAACCAAGTCTCTTAGAGAAGATTTCAACATGGGCGGAATTCCCATCAGAATTATGCAGCGCGTTGTTCCTAGAAGAGAAGATGATTCCAGTAGTGGAAAGAACAATTCCACAAGGTCCCCGCTTTCACAATCATGAATACCGGTGGCAATGCAAGGTCCGTTTGATTGCGATGTTTGAATAAATGTAGTATGAGCTAGCGGCATGCAGGTGAATAAACCTTTTCACCAGTACCATTCGTCGAAGCTCCTGCAGTTTTCACATCCGTCTGCATTTCAAGGATGAGATTCACAAATGCTTAATACCTGTTCCTACCGGCAGGAAGTGATGTTGTGGGTGGCAATTGTCGATTTTGACGGGAGACAAATAAACTTCTGCATATGGAAATTGGAAATCCATACTGGGCAATTGCAGCGATTGGTACAACTCAATCTCCACTTCCCTCTACAAATTTCTCCACCTCTTCTCATTGTTGTGAGCACAAATTGAATGTGAACTATTTATGTGCTCACTGTACATTATGTGTCAAACATATATATTATACAATGTGGGGAATTCTGAGTTTTACTCTTCATTGGGACAGATAGGATGGCATGGGAAATGATTTGACTGAGATGAAACTGAAGGGGGCAATGGCATGCTCCAAATCTCCGACGTGGCATTCACCTCATTGAGACTTGAGGCAGAGTGGAGAGTGGTCGAAGATAAGATTCTAGGAGTTGGGTTGCTGGCCATTGGGGATGCTTGCAGGGTCCACCGGCAAAAATCATGGGGATGAGCCCAAATAGATTCATGTATCAGATGATCCCGCCTGTGCTTGCCTTGGAAAAAACAATAATATCCTCTTGTCCAATGATGGCTTGCCATGGTGAACTCACGTGATCCACCATGGTTGTCACGTGATATACGCCCAACTAGGCAACTACCCTTACGGAAATTCTTTTTTTGAGCTCTCTCTCTCTTTTGACTCTCTGAGTTGGCTGAGACCGACTCCAAAATGTACATATTACACTCCACGTCGAAGGGCCGGCATGAATTTCATCTCATTCAAATGATTTGATGCAGTAAAGTGTTACAAATTCTCATGTTGTGTGTACCCATGGTCTTCACAACATGGCCAGCTGAAACAGTCACCTTAGCAGAGAGATGAGGCAAGAACTGATTGCAAAAACAAACAAAAACGGAAGAGCTCGTGCGGAAAGCGATCGCTCTATCCATGAAATTTTAAGATGGAGCACAGTGGGCAACACTTCTCAACTCCGATGTACGTGAGTCGGCAAGCAGGCAAGCTCGAAGCCCCAAAAAGAAAAGAAAGAGATATCGCCGGCACGTCACGTGGGCACTGACACTGGGGTTTTGGGTGTGTGCGTGGGCGGGTTAACCAGCATGGTCAGAGAATGCGGATGGGGCGACTGCTGTCTTGTCCATGCTCTCCACGTTGCAAATGGGCGTTGGAAGTGTATTTTGTGAGGAGTTAGAGAAGGATGTGCGGGTGGGTGGCTCCAGCACCAACACCAACACCAACACCAAATCCCCAACCAGAAATGGATTCTTGTGCTTCTCCTTACACAGTAAGATCTCCACCATCTCTCTCGTTTCTCAAGTTCACGACTTTCCTGCTCTACACCTTTCATCCACACAACACCACTCCCATTTTTATTCATCTTTTTATTTTATTTTTGCACACTTGATTAACCAAATTAAAAACTTATAATCTTATTCTATATCTCGCACAAATCACTTTTTTTATTATCAAAACCCAGTTTTATTAACCACAAAGATGTCTCTTATAGACATCCAAAATTCACTAATTCGATTGATAAAATGATTCTCAGAACAATTGTTACCCATTCCCACTAAAAACAGTTCCTTATATTACAATTGTTATCACACCAGTCCAAAAAAATTAATAAAGTGGCCCATTGTGCTTGGTATTTTTGTGATAAAATATAAATGTTCAACTGTTATCCATTCCCGTGGCCACTGTCTGCTTTATATAGATTCGATCCTTTGGATAGGGTGTTTGCCACATCCTTTCTAGACTGTTTCCAATCCAACCTCCATCATTGATTTCCTTTCATTGCACGTTTCATTTCCCGTACATTCATTTCCACAGCAACAGTTAGAAATTTTTCATTTATTATGAACGTGTTTATAGTAAATCCTTTTTCGTTTTAGTATTTCAAACAGTTAGTTATATAACTATTTCAAACAGCCATGCCCCAAAATGACATAAATTCTATTTTACTATCTCAAACAGTCATATATGTGATTATATGCTAAGATTATACTTGGCATTAAAAGCCCACATTGTATATTTTCAGGTATGACTATGTCTATGTTATTGGAAGGCCTCACCTACATTTTTAATATTTTCTATAATACATCATTTTTTATATATGACATGTTTTCAAAGTATATTCCTTTTTTTTTGACACAAAGTCTAGCCTTCTAAAGCAACACACTGTAAACTTAAAAACTTTAAAAATCAAATAAATTATGTAGAAGATTTTTTTTAATATTGAGGCATGATAAAATGAAAACCATGTTTAACTAATTAATGAATTGAGTTTTATCGACGGTAAAAATAAATTGAGCTATCAAATAAATTTAATTTTAATTTAGAAGTACTTAATATTCGATTCAAACTCTACCCATTGGATTCAGCGTAATTTAATATTAAACAAATAAATAAACATTTGTTTTTACTTATATTCAATTTAAAATTTTAAATAAAAAGCAAAATCAAATTTATAATGCTGAGAACAAATATTTTTGGGGAAAAAAAGGGAAAAAAAGCATAATTAAATTTGAATTAAATAAAAGAAGTGTCATTTGACACTCAACTAATGTCTGTACAAATTGCAACACACAAGAAAATCAAACTCCCTTCCTTCTCCCCCACCTTACCCTACTCACCTCTGCAAAACTGATCGCCTGCTTCTCCCTGCCCTACACCGTTGATTCTCCCTCCCCCTTCTCCCAATAAAGCACCAATCTTTGCTCTCCTCCAACCCTGCTCACCAACAAAGCCAGCTTTTTTCCGCCGGAGAACGCCGCCGGCGATCGTCTTTTCGCGCCGGCGGACTTCAAACCTGGCCTCCCATGGCCTCCCCTTCCTCCGAGCTCCAAACCCGTCTTTTCTGATCCCTTTCTGCTTCGGAAATCGGCAAGTTCCTCTCTTTGAGGTCGCGTCACTCATCCATGGAGATCCATGCTCGTAGCCCCATAGCTTGCTGCTAGCCTTTTTGGTGCGAGGAGTAGCAAGTGGTACTGGGGAGTGGGAGTGGAAGAGGGGAGGGAGGTGAGCTATGTCGAGCAATTCGAACCGAGCCTCGGGTTCCCGGAGCAACTCCGTTCGGTCGCGGCACACGGCGCGGGTGGCCGCCCAGACCACCATGGACGCCAGGATACACAAGGAGTTCGAGGACTCGGAGGATCGGTTCGACTACTCCACCGCCGTTGACGTCCACGGCTCCACCTCCGGCGGCGACGTCCCCTCCTCCACCGTCTCGGCCTTCCTCCAGAAGATGCAGAGGGGGAAGCTCATACAGCCCTTCGGCTGTATGATCGCCGTGGAAGAAGACACCTTGGCCGTCATAGCGTACAGCGAGAACGCGCCGGAGATGCTGGACCTCGCCCCCCACGCCGTGCCCAGCATAGAGCAGCAGGAGGTGTTGACGATTGGGGTGGATGCGAGGTCGCTCTTTCGGCCGCTCAGCGCTGCTTCCCTGCAGAAAGCGGCTAGCTACGGCGAGGTGAGCCTTCTGAATCCGATACTGGTTCATTGTAGGAACTCTGGTAAGCCCTTCTATGCGATTCTGCATAGGATCGATGTGGGTTTGGTTATTGATTTGGAGCCTGTGAATCCTGCCGATGTGCCCGTGACTGCAGCCGGGGCTCTCAAGTCTTATAAGCTCGCAGCGAAAGCTATTTCTAGGCTTCAATCAATGCCCAGTGGGGATATTGCGCTTTTGTGTGATGTTTTGGTGAGAGAAGTGAGTGATCTGACAGGGTATGATCGGGTTATGGCCTATAAGTTCCATGAGGATGAGCATGGGGAGGTGATAGCCGAGTGCAAGAGGTCGGATTTGGAGCCTTACCTTGGCCTGCATTACCCTGCCACTGATATACCTCAGGCTTCGAGGTTTTTGTTTTTGAAGAATAAGGTGAGGATGATTTGTGACTGTCTCGCTCCCCTGGTGAAGGTGGTGCAGGACAAACGGCTGGGACAGCCGCTCAGTCTGGCTGGATCGACGTTGAGAGCGCCCCATGGCTGCCATTCACAGTACATGTCCAATATGGGTTCCACTGCATCTCTTGTGATGTCTGTGATGGTGTGTGAGGGCGACGAAGATTCGAATGGGGAAAAAACGGCTAGGAAGCTTTGGGGATTGGTGGTATGCCACCATACCAGTCCGAGGTTTATACCTTTTCCATTGCGGTATGCTTGCGAATTTTTGATCCAGGTGTTTGCAATCCAGCTCAGTAAAGAAGTAGAATTAGCCGCGCAGATGAAGGAGAAGCATGTACTGCGTATGCAGACTGTGTTGTGTGACATGCTTCTCCGAGATGCTCCAATGGGAATCATGACACAATCCCCAAATGTGATGGATCTCGTCAAGTGTGATGGAGCTGCACTTTACTACCACTCCCAGTGTTGGTTGCTAGGAACCACCCCAACTGAAAACAAGGTTAGAGACATAGCTGAATGGCTTCAGCAGTACCATCGTACTTCAACTGGCCTGAGTACAGATAGCCTTGTGGAGGCTGGTTACCCAGGTGCTCATGAACTTGGTGATGCAGTTTGTGGAATGGCGGCTATTACAATTACAAATAGAGACTTCCTCTTTTGGTTTCGGTCACATACGGCAAAGGAGATCAAATGGGGGGAGAAAAGCACGACCCTAAAAATAAAGATGCTTCTACATCAACAATGAATCCAAGAACTTCATTTAATGCCTTTTTAGAAGTTGTGAAGAGAAGAAGCATTCCATGGGAAGATGTTGAAATGGATGCTATCCATTCTTTACAGCTTATTTTACGGGAATCCCTCCAGGAAGAGAACTCAGAAGACAAAAGATTGGTTGTAAAACCACCTGTAGTGGATACGAGTATTCAAAGAATAGATGAGCTTCGCCTGGTCACAAATGAGATGGTTCGGCTTATTGAGACTGCACACGTTCCCATTTTTGCTGTGGATGCCTCTGGGAACATAAATGGATGGAATAACAAAGCAACTGAAGTAACTGGGTTGCCTGTTGAACGGGCTCTTGGAACTCCGTTAGTCGAATTGGTGGTGGAAGAATTAGTTGAGGTTGTGCAAAACATGTTGCGTTTGGCTTCAGAAGGTGAGTGTGAAGTTATTATATGATTTTATCTGTTTACTACTAATTTTAATGTTAACATCGCTTAATATTTTTCAGTCATGAAAAATGGAGAAGTCATTTTATTCCTATTTGGATTTACAATGAATTGTTTATTTATTTTTCATATTGATTGACGTTAAACCTTTCTCCAGTGCTGCATTTATTTGTCAAAACTCTGCCAAATGTACTCATTCCTAATTCTAAGCATTGTATAATCATTGTCGCCTTGTGCCCCTATTTGCATTTTGTTGCAATTTCTCATCATAGAGATATATGTTGGCTTGTTAAAATCTCATGAAGCATAGTTTAGTGTTCTGCTTCCTATTCAGTCAAGTCAGCAATATTGTTAAAAGTAAGCGACTGATGTCTTTTCCATATGTTTGCCTACGATATCTTTTTAAATCATTGTCATCTTTCACACCTTGAACCTTGGGATGCAGATTGAACTTTGCCGTTATTCTTTACTTAGTTTTCATCCATTTCCAATTCCTACATCTGTCTGCATTTGTCCACTCTTTATTCTTTTTCCAAGTTCTGTTTACAGGACACAGTCAGCAGCCTTTTGATCATGCAAAAAGAAAATAGTTAACATTCTTTCTGAACATTTTATTGATAGATTTGGAATCCAATATCACATTTTATTATACTTGGGCTGGACGAGATTTTTTTTTTAGGTGTTATATTTTTTATTTTCAGGCACTGAAGAGCAAAATTTTGAAATGAAACTGAAAACTTTTGGAGAGCAAGAACATATAGGACCTGTAATATTGGTGGTGAATGCATGTTGTAGCCGTGATGTACAAGATAATCTTGTTGGAGTTTGCTTTATTGCTCAAGACCTGACAGGGGAAAAGATGGTCATGGATAAGTATACACGGATACAAGGTGACTATAATGCCATAGTAACAAGTCCTAATGTCCTAATCCCACCAATATTTATAATTAATGAAGCTGGTAGTTGTGTAGAGTGGAATTTTGCCATGCAGAAGTTATCTGGTTTAAAGAGAGAAGAAGCAATTGACAAAATAGTCGTTGGTGAACTTTTTAGTCTTAACCATTTTGGATGTCAAGTGAAAGACCATGACACGCTAACAAGGCTAAAAATAGTGCTGAATGAAGTAATTGCTGGTCAAGATGCTGATAAGTTGCTCTTTGGGTTTTTTAACCGGGATGGGAAATTTGTGGAAGCTCTCCTTTCTGCAACCAAACGAACTGATTCAGAGGGAAAGATCACTGGAGTATTCTGCTTTATACACGTGGCTAGTCCAGAGCTTCAACATGCATTGAAGCTACAAAATATTTCAGAGCAAGCAGCCAAGAGCGGTTTGAGAGAGTTGCGTTATATTCGACAAGAAATTCGAAATCCACTGTCTGGGATGACCTTTACTCGTGATATGCTTACACACTTTAGTTTAAATCAAGAACAGAAGCAGATCTTGAGGACTAGCGCACTCTGTCAAGAGCAACTGGAAAAAGTCCTTGATGACATAGACTTGGAAAGTATTGAGGAATGGTATGCACATGTCGTCTTTTGTCTCAGTTTTCCTTTTCTACAGGGAAGGCAGCCTTTTTTTGTGATTGCTTAAACATTGCTCGAGATTGTTGTGTTGATTTTGGTTCTGTTACGAGTTTGATTTACAATTTAAGCTTCATAATTTAATTTTTTTCTCTTTGAAAGTTCTCAAAAAACACAGTAACTCTAAACGCTGCTAGTTTATGTGAATGCTGCAGACATTTGGAAGGTGATATACACCTCTATATATTGATCTACATTTGATGTTGTTATTGGATGAAAATGGGTTCTTTTCTCTCTGGCATGAGAAAAGTTGAATTTGGCTTTTTAGTTTGTCTCAATACAATAGCCTGAAGGGCTTACTTGGGCAAGTTAATTTTCATGTTTCCTTTCAAGAATTCAGGCATTTGTGTAGACTTTTAGGAACTTTTTGGTTGTCAAAAATTTTACCTGTCAAGAAATGGATTGCTTCGGTAAATTCATCATGTTTTCGGCAGATATTTCACTTTTCTTCTATGTCAGTGTGTCACATAAAGTGTTTTCGTGATTTTTAGGAATTATGTTCAGCATGGCATGCAGATAAAATCCCTGTGTATCTAATTCTAGCAAGATGGCAGTTGCAGAGATCAAAGTTATATATATTGTTCTAATTATTTTGTGCAATCCTAGTAATGATTTTGGACTTCGAAACTTCTAATTTTTACTCATTGACATCGACTGTCCACATGAATCATTTCAGATGACTAGATCCATTCAATTCTTCAATGCTTTTCTATTTCCCTGTTGTTGTGAATTTAATTTTCTTAGACAACTGTGCAGCTATCTTGACATGAATACTGTGGAATTTAATCTTGGAGAAGTTCTTGAAGCCGTTAAAGTGCAAGCCATGGACCTTGCTAAAGAAAAGGAGATCCAGCTTGAATATAATTTGCAGAAGGAAGTGTCTTCCATGTTTCTATACGGTGATAATTTGAGGCTACAACAAGTACTATCAGATTTTTTGATTAGTACCGTCAAGTTCACTCCAGCTGGAGGGTCTGTTATGTTGAGTGTGGTTCTAAGGATGGAAAGAATAGGAACTTCAATGCACATTGTTCATCTAGAGTTCAGGTATGGTCCCTTCCTTGACTAATACACTGACTGTTCATGCGACAGTTTATTGGTAATGATGATGTACGATAATATGATCAGTGTCAGTTAACGTATGTGTGATGATTTCATTATTTTTCTCGGGCAGGATTACTCATCCTATACCTGGAGCTCCGGAATCTCTGCTACAGGAGATGTTTCATAACGGTCGGAGCATCTCTAGAGAAGGTCTCAATTTATACATCAGTCAGAAGCTGGTAAAAATAATGAACGGAACTGTACAGTATCTTAGGGAGGCAGATAAATCATCTTTCATCATACTTCTGGAATTTCCTGTTGTTGATCAGTCTCAGCCTGAGCTAAAAGAATAACCGTTTGACATGATTTTGCAAACGTCACTCGTATTTGTTGGCTCGTAAATTAAACAAGCGGAGGTGTGGAATTCAAACAATTGTGTATCCCACTGTATGAAAGTTAATAATTTAGTATCCCAAGTGTATGAAACTAACGGCTGTTGTACTCGAGCTCCAACTCTGTGTTGCCCATGTCTGGAAGAACATTCCATGTATATAATAACACTACCAGAGTGAAGTTCGGACAACTCAGATTCGAGTTGGAGCTTGTTGAAGCTAGTTGCGGAAAGTGCTCATGTTTTTGTTTTGTTTTGTTATTCTATGTAAGCGATGATAGATGATGATAAGTCTTTGCTTATGATTTTTCTGGCAAATTCCGTCTTTTTGGAGCAGATCACAGCTAAGTTACTGATAACAATAGGTAACTTTGTAATGTAAAGCTGTACCTCGTATCTATTTAAACAAGTCTAGTTCTCATTATTAGTTGAACAAAATGTCTAAGAAAAATGATTCTTCATCCATGAAGATAACGAAAATGGTACAAATGTCGAAAGCTGCATTTATAGTCAAATAGAGGGATGGGTAGTTCTGAATAATAGTTCACAATCTGATCTCAATGTTTTGTTACCAGGTTTGATTCTTCTTTTTGGGCCTATTGTTTGTTCCTCCAATAATTCTATTTTTACCGGTGTTAATGCTCTACTATTTTGCCGATCTCCTTGTGTAGAATGTGTCAGAGAAGTTGGTCTCTTTAGATGTTTGGTCATCAAAATTTTATCATTTATTCAGCAAAAATAGCTGCAAAAAAATTTATAACGACAAAAACATAATATTTTCTTATAATTTGTTTTATGCTTTTTTTCTTGAGACGAAGATTTAAAAACGTTATTATTTTTCATGTGATAACAAAAAGAAAAATCTTGCTAATTGACACTAACTATTTTCCATTTCCCTTTTTTTTATATATATATATATATATATATATATATATGAGATAATAATAATCATAATATTTTTTTCCACATTTAGGGACGGACGGCATCTCTAAGGCGTCGGTATGAGGGCGTACTCAAAAAAAAAGAGAAAAACTTACCCTCCCGGTCTCCATTCCCGCCCTCCCTCCAACCCCGCCGGCGACACTCCTCCCCTCTCCTTCTCCCTGCCGTCGCTGTACACCTCTGTCGCCAACCCACTCTGTGGCTGCCAATACCGTCACCCCGAGGTACATATATCTCTCCTCCCAGCTCCATTTATCACTCGTATCTTTTTTTCTTTCTGCTATTTGAAGTGTTCATATTTTTCAGACAATAATTTGTTTTTATTTCGAGCCAATTTATGTTTTTTTATTGAAAGAAAAATGTTCGTATTTGGAGTTGTATATGGGTCGCTTGTTTGAAGTTATGTGATCTTTGCTCTCTGTAGCATTACTGTCCATTTGTGGGCAGCTTCTTGCCTTCACGTTATACTTCAAAAATTAGTTTTATTTTGAATGGATTTTGTTAGACGATGGTTTTATTAAAGACAGGTAAGCTTTTTGTGGATTCTTTTTGTGTTGATGTCTTCATATGCACGTGATGAATTATTTTTCAGTGTCCACCTTTAGGGATGACGAGCTTGTTTGCAGAGATTGCGATTAAGTGGGAGTGTGTTGTCTCCATACTAATGTTTCCTTGTTGATTAACTGTGAAAAGCATTGTGGGGTTTATCTCAGCGACCATTGACAGATTATACATGTTATTTGTTTTTATGTTGTTGCCCTCATTTGGTGGTAGTTGTTTTTCTCTTTAATGTTCTTTTTTCTTTACAAGCATCAATTAGATATGCACCTGTCTTCTGCTGGGCAGGGATGAAAATTAACATCTTATTTCAATTGCAAGCATTCATTGTACTAGGTGGTGTTTTATTGGACTGTAAGAGTTATGATCATCACTCATACTGCATCTACTGCCGGCAATAAGTTTAGCCCAGGTTGGTATTGGTGATGAGAATGTATGGCTCTATACATTCTCTTCAAGAGACAGCTGATTCTGCAAAGAGGATTTGCAGAATCATGATGTCTTGCCTAAAGTTAGGCCTTGATACCGTTCTGACAGAGAGTGGCATTAAGATATCACCTGAAGTTGTAGAGGAAGTCTTCAATGGATCTGAGAATGCTGGTATGCATGCTTATCGTTTCTTCGAGTGGGCTGAGAAGCCGCGAAATTACACTCATAGTGTTAGAGCTTATCATATTATGATTGGTTCTTTGGCCAAAATTCGGCACTATCAGATCATGTGGGATGTTGTGAATGCGATGCGCAAAAAGAAATTTTAAATCTTGAGACCTTTTGTGTGATCATGAGAAAATATGCACGGGCACATAAGGTGGATGAAGCGATCTATACCTTTAATGTCATGAAGTATGGCCTCGCCCCAAACCTGGCTGCATTTAATAGTCTCGTAAGTGCACTGTGCAAATCCAAGAATGTCAGGAAATCTCAAGAGATCTTTGATAGCAAGAAAGAGAGGTTTGTTCCCGACTCAAAAACCTTCAGTATTCTCCTAGAGGTATGGGGAAGGGAGCCAAATTTACCAAAGGCCAGGCAGGTATTCCGAGAAATGGTTGATTGTGGCTGTGAACCTGATATAGTTACATATTTCATTATGGTAAGTGTTCTTTGCAAGACGGGAAGAGTTGAGGAAGCAGTTGTTGTTAAGGGCATGAGTTCTGGTGGTTGTAGACCTACCAGTTACATCTATAGCATCTTAATTCACACTTACGGAACAAAAAAGCAAATTGATGAGGCAGTGGATACTTTATTGGAAATGGAAAGAAATGGGATAATCCCTGAGGTAGTTGTGTATAATGCGCTCATTATTGCATTTTGCAAAGTAAAAAAATTTAAGAATGTGTATAGGGTTTTAAAAGAGATGAATCATAAGGGTGAAAGTCCAAATTCTCGCACTTGCAATGTAATTATTAACTCTTTAATAAGTTTTGGGGAAAATGAAGAGGACATTTAAGTCTTCAGAAATATGATCAAACTGTGTGAACCTGATTCAGATACATACACAATCATGATAAAAATGTTCTGTGAGAGTGGAAAGATTGATATGGTGTGGAAATTCATGTAAAGGAAGCAGTTTGTTCCAAGAATGCATACATTTTCAGTTCTAATAAATGGGTTATGTGAGAATGGGGAAGCCAAGAATGCTTATGTTCTACTAGAAGAAATGATCGAGAAGGGTAGGGTTGCTAATTGAGTGAGCCGGCTTGTGAGCATTTAGCGTTCGGCTCGGCTTGACTCGACTCAAAACTCGACATTTAAATGCTCGACTCGAACTCGAATCTTATGAACAGAGCTTGAGCAAGGTCGTGTTCGACTCGACTCGACTTGGTTATAACTCGAACTCGACTCGACTTGGTTATAACTCGAACTCGACTCGTAGTTCGACTCAAACTCGACTCGATAAAATAATATAATAATATAGTCTTTATATTATATATATATATATATATATATATATATATATATATATGCAATATAATAACAAAGAAGCAAGATAGTTGAGATTGTAAGTATTCACCTTGATGACTTCAAGGTTGTGGGTTCAAACTACATTGGCCTCATTTTTTCTCGACGAACGAGCTTATAAAAATTAAACAGTTTAAGTATATTCGAGCTTGAGTCGAGCTCGAACACATAAAAGATGTTCGAGTCGAACTCGAACATGTATGTCCAAAACTCGTTCGATCTCAAGTCGAGTTCGAACGAGTTTCGAACTATTCAAGCTGAGTTCGAACCACATTGGCCTCATTTTTTTTAAGTGAAGTACTTTTGACTTTTAAGCGAGCTGGTTTCGAGTTATCGAACGAGCTCGGCGAACGAGCTTACAAAAATTAAACAGTTTAAGTATATTCGAGCTCAAGTCGAGTTCAAACACATAAAAGATGTTCGAGTCGAACTCGAGCATGTATGTCCAAAACTCGTTCGAAATCGAATCGAGTTCGAACGAGTTTCGAACTATTCGAGCTGAGTTCGAACACATGTTGAGCTCGGCTCGCTCGCTCAATTAGCACCCCTAGAGAAGGGCATCGGGATTTCAGGTTCCACATTTGGAAAGTTGAGGCAGCTGCTTTTGAAAGAAAGAAAAGATGTTCTTAAATTTCTCAAGGAGAAGATGAAGCTTCTAATTAGTGAACCCTTATGCAACTGAAGAGATAGTGCTGTCTTAAAACTTATAAAAGAGTTGTTGAGGATATTAATTATATATGTCAAGAGTTGTTGATGATATTAATTATATATGTCATTCTATGACTTGGTTCTTTGTAACGTATCTACTCCTATTCTCTTTTATATTCTTTGTATCCGTTTAGTTCTTATATATGTACTAGACTCTTGAGTACTCAAAACATGTATTATAAATAAGAGTGAAATGCAAAGTGGGAAGTAAACCACTATTTCTATCTTCTGTTGTCTATTATTAATAGGATGTCCACTTCTATTTAAATAATTAGATCCACTTTATATATCATATCAAACCTCGCACCTTTGATCGTGTTCGCTTTGTGCATATTCTTCCATCCACTTCTAATAAACTTGTAGCTAGAGCCCTTAAATGCGTATTTCTTGGTTATTCTTAGACACAAAAAAGGTATTTTTGTTTTAGCCAACAATTTAGTAGGTTATTCGTCACCATGGATGTTACCTCCTTTGAGAATGTTTTCTTCTATTTATCTACTTCTCCTAATTGAGGTTTCTCTTCTCATCTCCATAATTGATGTTCCCTTATCCACTTCTCCAACTATGTCCACCTCTTCAACCTTTACACGTATTCCTTGTCTATTCTTGGAGACCCAAGCTTGTGCCTTCTTTTCTTGCACCACCACCTCTACCTACGTATCCTAAACCAAATAATATGCGTAGCACATCTAACATAACTGTGTATACCTTGAATTAACTCATTACGTTGCACTTTAGACTAGGTTGTTACAAGTGATATCAGAGCCTCCTGGTTCCGTATTAGATGGTGGGCTAGATTAGGGATGTTGACTAGAATGTCAATCACAGGCCAAAGAAAGTCATGGGTTGGAGTTAACGATGGGTGAAGTGTGGAATTTTTTAGACAAAATTTTTTAAGGTGGGTGGATTGTGAGATCTCTCAACTTAATTATCTCTTTAAAAGTAGTTAACCAAATTCAGTGCTATCTTATTGGAATTCAGTTTCTCTAGGTGTTTTTCAGTTTATTCTATATTTGTTAAAATCACTTGTCATGGATACATTATTTTAATTGTATATGTGGATGATATAATTATTTTCTGTAGTGATGAAAATTGAATATACAAGAGGGAGGCATGACTACAATCAAAAGGTAATATTAAAGAAATGAGACTTTTATAGTTTTTCCTTGGTGTTGAAGTATCAAGAACTCCTCATTTATTTAAGTCAAAGAAAATATGTAATTGATATGCTCTATGAGACAAGTTTACTTGGTGCAAAGCCACTGACTCTCCACTTGAAACTAGGGTTAAGCTCGAACCTGATCAAGGATAATTGTCAGAGGATCTAGGAAGGTATAGGTGATTTGTAGGTAAACTAATGTACATCACTGTAACTCGTCTTGGCCTTTCCTTTCTTATAAGTCTTGTTAGGCAATTTATGCAAAACCCTAATATCCTTCATTGGAATGCTGCACTTAGAAGTCATAGGTATCTCAAGAAATATCGTGGACAAAGGCTCATGTATAAAAACATAAAGCATTGCTATTTGACTCAAACATGTTCTAAAAATGTCGAGGTATTTCAAAGTTGGAAAGTCTTTGGAGGTTCATATATATGTAGATGCAGAATGGGCAGGATCTATGTTCGATAGAAAATGTACTTCAGATTACTATATCAGCCTAGGAGGTAATGTGGTCATTTGGAAGAGTAAGAAACAATCTATTATTGTCAGGTCAAGTCTTGAAGTTGAATATAAGGCAGTAGCAAAAGCAGCTATTGACTTAATGTAGATGAAGTTGTTGCTTGAAGAAATTGAGCTTCCTATTTTTGAATCAACGAGGTTATGGTGTGACAATCAAGCTGCCATACCTATTACAAATATCCATGTGTTTCATAAAAGAATAAAACATATTGAAATTGATTATCATTATATCCATGAAAAAGTCGAGAAGAATATTATTTCTTTACAACATGTGACTACTAATAAACAAGTGGTAGATATCTTTCCGAAACCCTTATCTACAGCTCAACATTAGATATTACAATCCAAGCTATGTATGGAAGTTCCCTTCATAGCTTGAGGGGTAATGAGGATATTAATTATATGTATCGTTTTATGACTTGGTTCTTTGTAATGTATCTAGTCCTTTTGTATTCTCCTTTGTATTCTTTATATTAATTTAGTTCCATGTGACTCTTGAGTACTCAGAACAGTGAGCCACTCTTTTCTTATGTTGTCTATTTCCACAAGAGCTTTAGAAACCTTTCCTAAAACCCATTATAGGTATACTACATGCTATGTAGTCAACTTTTTTATTCTCTTTGTGCCATTTATACCCGAAAAAGATTAAATGTCTTCATAAAGGTGGGTGTTTTACTGTTGTACTCCAATGAGAAGCCCTTCTATCTCAAGTTGGTAATAGCTGAAAATGAACATATTCTACAGGTATTTTATTCTTTATTATGTCTCGTTACTTTGGCTTCTATTTAGTGTTTCTTGTGATAGATAATACGTCACATGTAACTTATGTGTCTACCGTCCTTTACCTATTTTTTACATAGGATGCACTTTTGATCTTACGATGTACAATATTTGTAGTGTTTTCTTTTAGTGTATGTCTGTCAGTGAGTATCTTCTTGGTTTTTGATACTGGTTGACTTTTACAAAAATTACAAATATTAAAAAAGGACACTTTCTTTAGGATTTTTACCGTAGTTTGAGATAGTTTATTAGTAAGGATTGATTTAGACCGCCAGTACTATTATACTTTTATTTAGTTTCGTTGTGTTTGGGTGTTGAATCCAAAGATGGTTGATTGTCAAATAAAAATTTTGTTTTGGTTGATACCAAATCTGGTTCTTCTGTTTGCCCCCTCTTCCCCTAATTGAGATTTTTTTATCTTTTTCCCTAGTTTTCTTGTTTTCTCATTATTTCCCATCTTTATTTTTTAAAAAAATAGACAGCTTTATATAATATATTGTTTCAATCTGGAGATAGAAGGTATTTATCAGCTTCCTCGAGTTCATTTTGTGGTATTTATCCGATATTTCTAAATTTCTTCCTGGCTTGTTATATTCATAGTTATCAAAGTTTTATTTGATCGTAAACATCATCTTAATATTTTTGGTCATTTGTTTTACTGTAGACATTGTTCACCTCTTGGGATAAAAAAAGAACATTGTTCGCGATATTATTTAGTATATTGCAATACTTTCAAGTGGAGTTTGTGAGTTTCTACCTTGTTCTACTATGACATGTTGGGTGTAACAATCTTTTAATTGGAATAAAAAGTTAGGGGAGAGCTCGAAAAATAGATATGATGCCTAGATTGATGTATTTCTGCTACTTATGAACAGAATGAAGATAATTCAGAGGAATAAAGGAGTCTTCTGAAATTTGTGATGCATAACTGAAGCAAATAATCAGACCGACTACACCAACCATGAAAAAGAAAAACACTTAACAATGGTAAGGTTTATAAAAATTGTTTCCTTAAGGATAGCCATAAAAACCATATTTACTCTAAGTCTACACATATAAAACCATGAAGGATACGTAGTAGTAGTAACGTGACCGGATCCCATTTTTTTCCTTTTTCTTGAAGGATCAAATATTGGTTTTAATGTAATCTATGGTACATGCTGGGAATTTAGCTCCAATAAATCCTCTTTTAGTTTCTGATAATAATGAAGTTGGACGTGATGAACCAGAACAGGGTAATTTGATGATTGATACATACCGATATCTAGTATAAGCGTGGATTTGTTTCCCTCTCTTTAAGGCTTAAGGTTGCTCTAATTCTTTATTTATCTGCTGGTGCCCAAAATTTTTCCGTCTCGTTTTCCCTTAATAATCCTAGAACCAAAACAAGGAGAACCAAGACGCCTGCCCAGCTGAACAACTTCAACTCCGGATGGACATCGAACAAAATAATCATAATGTCCAACATTTGCCTAAATCAATTCCAAGATTTCTTGAAGTGATAAGGCCGATTCCTCACAATTATGTTGTCCAAATGCTGAAAATTTTTTAGCCCACATTTGTCTTCTATTTTGTGAAACCCTGTCTTGTCAGGGAAATAAAGATCTCTTCATCTCGTTTACTGAAGATCCATACTCCAAACTGGAGCGAATAATCACTATCAAACCACCTTCATATCCATACAAATTGCACGCAAAAATCAACTTTCATCTTCGTATCCATACCTCCGAAAGCTTTTAGCATTCAGTTGTCATACATATTACAAAGCAATCCCCCTCACATAATTCATAGAAGTGGCGAAAATACAAGAGACGCAGACGAGCTAATAGAGGGCACAAGTTACACAACGTACTCCCGCAGAGGCTGGCCTGAGCGTAAGCCTCTGAAATATGTTCTTGGGTTGGCTTCGAACGGGGCTCTGGGCATACGAAAGCCATTCCTTCCCGGTGCTTTCATCATTCTCGCTCTACCACCACCGCTGCGACAACAGCGACAACAACAGTAGAGGCAGCAGAATAGGAGACTTAGCGGTATGGCGACGGAGAGGCCGACAGACAACCAGTGGTTGAGCGTCTCCGACCTGGTCTCCGGCGGAAGTACCTCGTCGAACTTTCGAAGCACATAGCCCCAGAAGTTCTCCAACAGAAGCAGCAGCTGGTGCAGCTTCTCCATCACGAACCTCTCCACACTGCTGATCTCCATCGTATATGAATTTCCTTGTCTGAGTATCTTGAGCTAGAAATAGAGCTTTGCCTTCAACAGCTGAAATTGATATTTTTATAACAGAGTAATTTTCGCGCTCTATAATTGCAGTTCATTTATATACGAAAGAAATAAAAAACTCGGAAAGGTAAAGTAGCATTCATTTGATGTAAACAACGTCATATCATGATTCTTCTTTATCGAGATTTCTTCGTCCTCTTCGCGTATAGGCTAAGGCATTCCTAGCGGGGTAGCTTTGGACAACACATGAGTTCACTAACCTGGAAAGCAGCAGGCTGGCCCCTTCTTTCTCGCAAGTGCTAGTACGGATTCCATGACTATTCTCGTCTGTGGAGCCTCCGTTTAAGAGCTGATTTGGTCGCATATTGGTTTAAAGTAGAAGTAATGCTACTAGAAATTACGAAGAACATGGGTGGCCCTTACTGCATTGCCGATTACTAGTCCATGGTTTAACAAAGTGGACTGTGATGTAATTAGGCTCGATTTAATATATTAAACGTAAGAGTTTGAAGATTCAACTGTGGCGTGCTCTGTCATTAAGTATAGACTATAACCAACCACTAATGTTTAATGATTTTCAGTACGTCTTGCCTCTTGCTTTCTCCATTCTACACCAGTCCATTCCCACCACTAAAGTTTAATGATTTTCAGTACCAAGATTCCACACGTAGGACATGTCTTCATCCAACCTAATGAATACCCAATTGGCCAAAAAAAGCTTCGACCGGCTTTTTGGTATCCTTAGGAGGTAAGAAAATACGTAGAATGCTTTCTCATCATATACGTATTGCGTGCATTGGAAGGTGAACATAAGTTTCTTTTGCCAATATATATTGAAGGCGATGGTTTTATTATTTACAGGGACGAGTGATCGACTGAGAGGAAGATACAAGGGATCTCAGAAACTGCTTTGAACCAATCCTTGGTGTACCTCATGGAGAAGTTGAGAGAACTGGGGAGCTTTTCATGGCAGAAAGAAGAGGAGCACCTTCCCCAGTTGAAGAGAACGGTGAGCAAGGTGTTGGACAACAGCAAAGAGCATGACATCCCCTCCGTGAAGAAGCCAGCTGCCCAAGTTATAAAAAGTGGGTTACCTCCGGTAAGGAAGGGTGTTGGACTTGTTGTGGATACCACAAGGACGGTTGTCTTTCCTCTTGTGATCACGGGTTGTAATTATGTTTGGGAGACTGTCAAAGAACATGCATGGCTGTCTGGATCTTTGTTACTGCTCCTGCTTTTGCGTGGCTTTCCCAAGCCAGGAACACTGGGGAAGATGATGAAAGCACCAGGAAGGGGTGGTGAGAAGATGCTTAGAACGGTGTTTGAAGGGAACCCAAGAGGGTACTTCAGAGATTTGAGGGGCAAGGGGCGCTAGCGATCATCACTTGTTGAGGTCTGTCATGAGCTTCCAGATGCATGCGTGCAAAATAAAGAAGAATAATAATAACAAAATCTGTATTTCATGAATTGCACCTCTTTTTATTTTACTTGTTAGTATATAAGTGTGTTTTGGGTCTTGAAGAAAAGCGTCATTTTCATCTCTGATGTGTTCGAGTGGTTCTTAATATAAGCGAAAATCTCTGGGCTTGTAGCATCTCAGCTTCAAATGCTATTATACGATACAAAACTCTGCACACTGCTTATCCCCATGTCAATCTCTCTTCAGTTAAATCGTCTTTTTTGTTTTACAGAAAGGAAAAAAACAATCAGTTCAATCATGTTGGGCAAGATTGTAAAAAGTTCTTTGTAAATGGAGTGGCAGTGAGTAATGAGAGTCTTGGTTTCTAGCAATTGTTTTGGGCCTCATTAATCCGCGATCTTGCCAAAGAACCCGGGTTCTATAGCCATCCGTCCCTTGGACAAATGCATTAATAGAGTCGCCGGGAAATAAAGCAGCTTCCATCTTTTCCCGAAGCTCTGGAAGTTGGATCGTCCAACTCCATGACTCCTCGCTAGGGGTGGGCATCGGTCTGATAGATATCAGACGAATTATATGCGTCTGTCTAAAATTTTGTCGGATAAAATTTGTTTGCGTCTGTCTAAAATTTTGTCGGATAAAATTTGTTTGATTGACTTTGGACATCGAATTATCCGTCAGGCCCAAGTAATGTTTGCAAATAGTCCAAAATTATAGTATTCTTCTCTGCGCCATTGTTGCCTCCACCGCTGTACTTTGCGCTAGCAGCAAACCTCCACTGGAACCATTGGAATTGGCTCAGCGAGCCTGACGCATCTACGATGTCGACGTGCTCGGCGGAGGTGGCGGCTCGTCAGAAAATGGCTAAACAGAGGCGGTCAGTAGTGGGTGACTAGATCTGGCTGGCCTGGTAGCCGGTGGCGGAATTGACGATGCAAGCACGTCGCTAGGCTCGGCGATTCCGACATCGTGGAGGCCAGGAGATGGTAGGGGCGCTCGGGGCATCATGGCAACGCCGCGGCTGGGCCTGGCGGCGACGATCAGCGGTAGGGTGACGTTGGCGGCAACGACCACGACAAGCAAAAGGGGGCAGTGCGGCAAAGGTTTGGACGGGGAAGAGAAAATGGGTCTGGGGTTTGATTGATGGCAATATCGTAAATAAGACTTGACTCGCCCATGTCTCGTGTCAATAATAATAACTAACTCAGAATAAATCCTAAAAAAAATTCATAAAATCAGAAAAATCCCATAAAATAAAATAAACACTACAACATCATAATGATATTCTATAACTAACAACCCACCAAAATTCCCCGTAATGCGTCCTAACGTGGTAAACGGCCTAAAACTAATTTCACGATCAGTTATATTTAAAATAAAAAAAATAATTGGCATACTCTTATATATTCTGATAACTCATTCTTTTCTGTTGTGTTTATGATGTTATCATGATATACTTAGGTACGCATGACCCTCATGGCTCATACACCTGACCACGTCAACTCAGTACACGTATTCTAAAACATACTCGACTCAAACCGACAATTGAACAGATCGATTCATAAGTATAAAACCCTGACTCAGATCACGGGTTTTACATTATGTTTATAATGTGATATATTTTTTTCGAAGATGGATCATACAAGTTCATTATTAAATGTAACTGAACAAAGTAGAGGTGAAAATGATAGCAAATATTTAATTGCTAAAGAAGGAGAATATATGAACACTACATTATTAAAAAAGAAAAATAACATCCAGTGTATGCACCTATTTTGATAGAAAATATTAGAAGAATAGAACATTTCCTATTTATTGTTATTGTGAAAAGAAGTTTGAAGGAACTGCAAAGTTATAAAACTATTCATTTATAAAGGCATATTGAAGGGAAATATCCTAATTTAAAAATAAAGAGGATATAAAGCATGAGTAATTAACTTTTTTGTATTTTTTTCATGTAGGTGAGCTAGACGAAGAATCAATTATTACAATATTTTATCTTTGAAGTATATGTAATATTGGATTATATTTTGATGTCAATGGTTATTTTAAAGTTTCTATACATTGATTATCTTTTGTTTGACTTTAAAAATTTAGAGCATGTTAACTAAATTATAAGCGGTTTGATATGATTATTAATGTGAATGTATAGTTCTAAATTCTTGAATATAAGAGTGACTTTATCCTTTTTATATGTATGTCAATTTTGGATATTCAAGATGTTAAATATCAATTTTATGTATAAACTTAATTAATTTTACTGTATATTTATATTTTAAAATTTTCATAAACTATAATATCAGTCTTACAAATATTGAAGACATTATATAATTAATATAAAATATCGGATACTTGGTCAGTCGTTCGGTTGGATAAAAAAATGTCCATGTTTGGTTTGTTTTAATTCGATTGAATTCGGTTGGTTAAATTCGGTCGGACATCGGACGAACTGACAAATTCGGACGTTCGCGCCCATCCCTACTCCTCACTTGGTGTATAAAGTGAAGGCCATCGTCTCGTGAGGCGCTCCATAATGTGGGCGAGGTGAAGGAACATGGCGGTATTTGAGAGCGACCTGAGTGGCTATTTCAAAGCTTTGTGGGGCAAGTAAAGTAACGGGGGATGAGGCGAGATGTTTAGATACTATCTATATATACAATGTCTTACTAACACTCGTTATTAACATATTTTTTTATAATATATGTAGGTAATAATTATAAATACGATGAGCTAATTTGAATAAACAAGCAATGAGGTCTTTTGTATACATGTCAAATGATAGAATATTTTATTATGTTGTCATTATATTAGGAATGATATGAAGTAATATAAAATATGATGATTGAATTCATATGTTTTAATAAATATATTTAGATATTGAATAAGTATAACAAGTACAACCCATAATTTAATGTAAAAAAGAATTAGAATGCACATATGAGTTTAGACTCAAGATTTAGAATGAATTATGCAACAGAGTAAAATTTTGTGTAAATATCAATGTGTGATATAATAATATATATATTTATCAACTTTATCATTTTTATCGATTTTTATTGTCATTAGTTTTAGTATAAACTTGTTGTCATTTCGTTCATGTAATTGCATATTAAGTTTATTTTGTGCATCCATCTATACATAACAGTAAACATCTTTTATCTCGAAATGCTGGAAAGTAGATCCGTAGGGCTGGGTTCATATAAACTTAATCGAGATCATTGACATTCCAGTTCAGTTCTAAGCGTAAACCAAATTTAGGATGTTACAATATATTTACCGTCCTTACTATGCACAATATTTATAGTGTTTTCTATTTGTGTATGTTTATCCGTGAGTTTGTTCTTGTTTTTTTGATACGGGTTGCCTTTTACAATAATTACAAATATTAAAAAAAGACGCTTTATTTAGGATTTTTAGACTTCTAGTAGACTGCAGTAAGAGGATTGATTTAGAGTGCTAGTACTATTATACTTTGGTTTAGTTTTGTTGTGTTTGGCTGTTGAATCCAAAGATGGTTGATTGTCAAATAAAAACTATTGTTTTGGTGGATACTAAATCTGGTTCTTCTTCTGTTTGCCCCCTCTTCCCCTAATTGAGATTTTTTTCTCTTTTGCCTTAGTTTTCTTGTTTTCTCATTGTTTCCCATCTTTCTTTTTAAAAAATATAGACAGCTTTATATAATTGTTTTAATTTGGAGACAGAACGTGTTAATCAGCTTCCTCGAGTTCATTTTGTGGTATTTATCCGATTTTTCTAAATTTCTTCCTGGTTTCTTATATTCATAGTTATCAAAGTTTTATTTAATCTTAAACACCATCTTAATATTTTTGGTCATTTGTTATACTGTAGACATTGTTCACCCTTGGGATAAAAAAAGAAACATTGTTCGCGACATTATTTAGTATATTGCATAACTTTCAAGTGGAGTTTGTGAGTTTCTACCTTGTTCTACTATGACATGTTGGGTGTAACAATCTTTTGCTTCGAATAACAAGTTAGGGGAGAGCTAAAAAATAGATATGATGCCTAGATTGATGTATTCCTGCTACTTATGAACAGAATGAAGATAATTCAGAGGAATAAAGGAGTCTTCTGAAATTTGTGAAGCATAACTGAAGCAAATAATCAAACCAGTACACCAACCATGAAAAAGAAAAACACTTTATAATGGTAAGATTTTATGAAAATTGTTTCCTTAAAGGATAGCCATAAAAACCATATTTGCTGTAAGTCCACACATATAAAGCCATGAAGGATACGTAGTAGTAGTAACTTGACTGGAGCCCATTTTTTCCTTCTTCTTTTAAGGATCAAATATTGGTTTTAATGTAATCTATGATGTCTGCTGGGAATTTAGCTCCAATAAATCCTCTTTCAGTTTCTGATAATAATGAAGTTGGACGTGATGAACCAGATCAGGGTAATTTGATGATTGATACTGTAAAACCCACGATTCGAGTCAGGGTTTTATATTCAAAACCGGTCAGTTCGACCGTTATTTTCAAGTCGAGTCAGTTTCAGAACAGTGTACTGAGGCGACACCGGTCTCGTGTATGAGCCATGAGGGTCATGTGTACCCAAGTATATGATGATAACGTCATGAACAGAGCAGAAAAGAATGAGTTATCAGAATATATAAGAGTATGCAGTTCATTTTTTTATTATGATATATAATGGATCGTAGAATTAGTTTTAGGCCGTTACTCGAGTTAAGACGCGTTATGGGCATTTTGGGTGGGTTGATAGTTTTAGAGCATATCATTATGATTTTTTGGTGTTGTTTGATTTTATGGGATTTTTCCCATATTTTTTGGAATTTTTTTACTACTTAAATATTATTTTTGACTCGAGTCGGAGACGAGTCAAGTAATATTTATGACTTTGCCACCACACACCCCCGCGCCCTTCTTTTCTTCCCCAAACCCTCGCCCGTGCCGCCCTTGTTTGCGCGCCACCGTCGCCACGGCCGACGCCGCCTGGCCGCCGATCGACGCTGCCCAACCCGGCCACGCCGTCGCCTTGCCGCCCCGACGAGGTCCGGCCCCCATCGGACCGCCGCGACGCGAGGAAGCCACGCCACGACGCCGCGCCTGCGTTGTGCTTCTGTCGCCGATCCTGCTCCGGCGACCGTCGCCGCTGCGATCGAGTGGTCATCTCGACGTCTTCGACCAACCCACGACCGTCCCAGACCGGAACGGAGGCCAGTGCCGCCCATCTTGGCCGGATCGAGTCACCCACCGCCGCCACCACTATTTATGCATTTTGTGGCGAACCGCCACCTCCGTTGGCCGTGTCGACCTCGTAGATGAGTCGGGCTCGCCGAACCGGTTCCAAGGATACCTAACACGACCACTTTCTGGCCAGTAGACGCTGCCGGCGACTGTCACCGGAAAACCACCGGAAGCTGCTGGAAAACCGCTAAAACCGTCGAAAACCGGAATTTCTGGAATTCGCCGGAATTCACCGGATCTTCCGCAGGGCTCATCCAGTCGAGCCCGATCGAACGTCGGATGTCGAGGAGCGCAGAATTCGAGCTCCGAGACACGCGACGGAACCCTAGCCGTCGCCGATTGCCGACTACGTGAGGTATAATTACCTCTGATTGAGTTATTTAAAATTTATTATGATTGTTAGCATAGCATGTTAGAATTGAGTAGTTATCATGATGAATGTCAGGCTATGAATGAAGTTACATGATTTGATTGATAGTGCATGGAGGATAAGTAGTCTAGTGAGATAAGTAAATTTGAGCATGTTAATCGGATACAATGTAATTTAGGAAAAACACAGTAAAATTGGTATGAATAATATTAGTTAGAATTATTTTCATATTTATGATTATTTGATTGTTGATTGACGGTCATTGTGTGTGATTCATCATTTAGTTAGCGGGCGATATATTTAGTTTTGATGTGTAGGTACGGAGTAGGAGCTCGCCGCCTAGGCGCGATGACATGCTTGGAGCTTCTACCAGATCCGTTTAGGACTCGTCTCTGATTTACTCTTTCTATTGTATGTTTAATTTATTGCCTGCAGGACGGGTTAAGTGGCGTTTTATCGGATCCCACTTAACTCGGGCCATTTAACCGAACATTTTCCGGATTAATAACCCCTCGAGGATGAGATCCTTCGAGGTTGATTTCGAAAACAAGATCCAATAAACGTTGCCTTCGGGCCTATTATATAACTCCCTACCCAAGCCTATATATATATATAGTTTTCGCGTTTCTGTGAGACGAGAGATGGAGAAATCGACTGCACGTACCATGCAAAGGATGCCGTGACAGTCAAAGCGGGCTCTGGATTAGTGCCAGCGGACTGTTCCATTCCCGAGGGATCCTGACAACTCCGCGTTTGAGTTCCTCATACCCGGAGAACGTGGAGGTTTATGAGTACTGTTTAGTACAGCGCATGTCCGGAATTGTGGTTCAAAGGGTACTAAAGGCGACTGCATGAGAGTACTCAGTCTTCACGAAAAGTACTGAAAAAGAAGTGCCGAGAGTGGCATAGTACCAGCAGCAGATCAGTAAGTTCGGGATGTTACTGGGTCTACAGCCCAATGGCTCCTCAGTAGTGCCTTTCAGAGTGTTCACGTGGAGTATATGTTATTTTCTTTCATATGAGAGTTTGCTCTCATAACCAGTTTGTTATAGTCATTTTATTTTCTGGACCAGTAACACTTGTTACTGACGTATTTTTATACTGTATGGAGGTAATAATCACAAGTTGGATGAGCCAGTTTGGACGGAGGAGCAATGAGGTCTTGTGCACACACATGTTAGATTTCTGAATGTTTAATATCGTATTATTATGTTATTATATTGTGAATGACATGATTAAATGTTTGAGCATGATGATATGATGTGAATGATAGGCTAAGACACGATAACAAAATGCAAAATATGATCAGAGTTGAGCAGCGGAAACGTAGTGGGTTGAGACCCAAGCTTTAGAATGAATACGTTATAATTGAGATTCCGTGTGATTGTTAATGCATGCCGATATATTTGTAAATATATAATTTTGACAGGGTGTCCCCTAATTATATTTTTAGGGGAAATTCTGTCCCTTTCGTTTTAAAATTTTTACTAATTTTAATTGTAATTGTGTTGGTGTGAAAATTAGTTGCATATCAATATGCTGTTAGGGTTTCTATGCATTCATACATATATATAGTAAGTTAGATCTTCATCTTAAGACGCCGAGATTGGATCTATACGAGTTAGATTCGGGTTAGCCGACCTAACCGAAGCCTGAAACATGCCGATTCGGTTCACGAGTGTGAACCGGATTTAGGGTGTTACAAATACATACCAATATCTAGTATAAGCAGGGATTTGTTCCTTATCTGTAAGGCTTAAGGTTACTTTTCTTCTTCTTTATTTGTCTGCTGGTGTCCAAAATTATTCCTGTCTCGTTTTCCCTTAATAATCCTAGACCCAAAATAATGAGAACCAAGACGCCTGCCTAGCTAAACAACTTCAAGTCCGGATGGACATCGAACAAAATAATCATAATGTCCAACATTTGCCTAAATCAATTCCAAGATTTCTTGAAGTGATAAGGCCGATTCCTCACAATTATGTTGTCCAAATGCTGAAAAATTTTTAGCCCACTTTTGTCTTCTATTTTGTGAAACCCTGTCTTGTCAGGGAAATACTCTTCATCTCGTTTACTGAAGATCCATACTCCAAACTGGAGCGAATAATCACTATCAAACCACCTTCATATCCATACAAATTGCACGCAAAAATCAACTTTCATCTTCGTATCCATACCTCCGAAAGCTTTTAGCATTCAGTTGTCATACATATTACAAAGCAATCCCCCTCACATAATTCATAGAAGTGGCGAAAATACAAGAGACGCAGACGAGCTAATAGAGGGCACAAGTTACACAACGTACTCCCGCAGAGGCTGGCCTGAGCGTAAGCCTCTGAAATATGTTCTTGGGTTGGCTTCGAACGGGGCTCTGGGCATACGAAAGCCATTCCTTCCCGGTGCTTTCATCATTCTCGCTCTACCACCACCGCTGCGACAACAGCGACAACAACAGTAGAGGCAGCAGAATAGGAGACTTAGCGGTATGGCGACCAAAAGGCCGACAGACAACCAGTGGTTGAGCGTCTCCGACCTGGTCTCCGGCGGAAGTACCTCGTCGAACTTTCGAAGCACATAGCCCCAGAAGTTCTCCAACAGAAGCAGCAGCTGGGCACCTTCTCCGTCACGAACCTTTCCACACTACTGATCTCCATCGTTTATGAATTTCCTTGTCTGAGTATCTTGAGCTAGAAATAGAGCTTTGCCTTCAACAACTGAAATTGATATTTTTATAACAAAGTAATTTTCGCGCTCTATAATTGTAGTTCATTTATATACGAAAGAAATAAAAAACTCGGAAAGGTAAAGTAGCATTCATTTGATGTAAACAACGTCATATCATGATTCTTCTTTATCGAGATTTCTTCGACCTCTTCGCGTATAGGCTAAGGCATTCCTAGCGGGGTAGCTTTGGACAACACATGAGTTCACTAACCTGGAAAGCAGCAGGCTGGCCCCTTCTTTCTCGCAAGTGCTAGTACGGATTCCATGACTATTCTCATCTGTGGAGCCTCCGTTTAAGAGCTGATTTGGTCGCATATTGGTTTAAAGTAGAAGTAATGCTACTAGAAATTACGAAGAACATGGGTGGCCCTTACTGCATTGCCGATTACTAGTCCATGGTTTAACAAAGTGGACTGTGATGTAATTAGGCTCGATTTAATATATTAAACGTAAGAGTTTGAAGATTCAACTGTGGCGTGCTCTGTCATTAAGTATAGACTATAACCAACCACTAATGTTTAATGATTTTCAGTACGTCTTGCCTCTTGCTTTCTCCATTCTACACCAGTCCATTCCCACCACTAAAGTTTAATGATTTTCAGTACCAAGATTCCACACGTAGGACATGTCTTCATCCAACCTAATGAATACCCAATTGGCCAAAAAAAGCTTCGACCGGCTTTTTGGTATCCTTAGGAGGTAAGAAAATACGTAGAATGCTTTCTCATCATATACGTAATGCGTGCATTGGAAGGTGAACATAAGTTTCTTTTGCCAATATATATTGAAGGCGATGGTTTTATTATTTACATGGAAGAGTGATCGACTGAGAGGAAGATAGAAGGGATCCCAGAAACTGCTTTGAACCAATCCTTGGTGTACCTCATGGAGAAGTTGAGAGAACTGGGGAGCTTTTCATGGCAGAAAGCAGAGGAGCACCTTCCCCCGTTGAAGAGAACGGTGAGCAAGGTGTTGGACAACACCAAAGAGCATGTCATCCCCTCCGTGAAGACGGCGGCTGCCCAAGTTATAAAAAGTGGGTTACCTCCGGTAAGGAAGGGTGTTGGACTTGTTGTGGATACCACAAGGACGGTTGTCTTTCCTCTTGTGATCACGGGTGGTAATTATGTTTGGGAGACTGTCAAAGAACATCCATGGCTGTCTGGATCTTTGTTACTGCTCCTGCTTTTGTGTGGCTTTCCCAAGCCAGGAACACTGGGGAAGATGATGAAAGCACCAGGAAGGGGTGGTGAGAAGATGCTTAGAACGGTGTTTGAAGGGAACCCAAGAGGGTATTTCAGAGATTTGAGGGGCAAGGGGCGCTAGTGATCATCACTTGTTGAGGTCTGTAATGAGCTTCCAGATGCATGTGTGCAAAATAAAGAATAATAATAATAATAAAATCTGTATTTCATGAATTGCACCTCTTTTTATTTTACTTGTTAGTATATAAGTGTGTTTTGGGTCTTGAAGAAAAGCGTCATTTTCATCTCTGATGTGTTCGAGTGGTTCTTAATATAAGCGAAAATCTCTGGGCTTGTAGCATATCTCAGCTTCAAATGCTATTATCCGATACAAAACTCTGCACACTGCTTATCCCCATGTCAATCTCTCTTCAGTTAAATCGTCTTTTTTGTTTTACAGAAAGGAAAAAACAATCAGTTCAATCATGTTGGGCAAGATTGTAAAAAGTTACTTTGTAAATGGAGTGGCAGTGAGTAATGAGAGTCTTGGTTTCTAGCAATTGTTTTGGGCCTCATTAATCCGCCTTCTTGCCAAAGATCTTGCCAAAGAACCCGGGTTCTATAGCCATCCGTCCCTTGGACAAATGCATTAATAGAGTGGCCGGGAAATAAAGCAGCTTCCATCTTTTCCGGAAGCTCTGGAAGTTGGATGGTCCAACTCTATGACTCCTCACTAGGGGTGGGCATCGGTCGAATGGATATCGGACGAATTATTGTCCGCATCCGTCTAAAATTTTATTGGACAAAATTTATCCGACTAATTTCGGACATCGAATTGTCCTTCGGGCCCAAGTAATATCTGCAGACAGTTCGAAATTACAGTATTCTCTTTTGCGCCGTCGTTGCCTTCACTGCCGCTTGACCTCCGTTGTCGCACTCTACATGGCAGCGAACCTCCGCTGGAATTGTTGGAATTGGCTCGGTGATCCTGACGCATCTACGACATTGACGTATTCGGCGGAGGTGGCGGCTTGCCGGAAAATCGCTAAACAGAGGCGGTCGGTAGTGGGTGACTAGATCCAGCCAGCCTAGGCGGCGATGGGCTCCGCTCTTACCAGGAAAGGCCGTGGGAGGGTCGGCAATGTCAAAACGGTGACTGGACGGCTGCCGGGACGGTCACCGGTGGCGGATTCGACGACGCGAGCACGTCGCTAGGCTCGGCGAGTCTAGCGTTGTGGAGGCCAAGAGACGGCAGGGGCGCTCGGGGCGTCACGATAATGCCTCAGTGGGGCCTGGCGGTGACGATCGGCGGCGGCGACCACAACAAGCAAAAGGGGGCGGCGCGGCAAGGGTTTGGACGGGGAAGAGAAAATGGGTCGGGGGTTTGATTGATGGCAATATCGTAAATAATACTTGACTCACTCATGTCTCATGTCAATAATAATAACTAACTCAGAATAAATCCTAAAAAAATTCATAAAATCAGAAAAATCCCATAAAAGAAAATAAACACTACAACATCATAATGACATTCTATAACTAACAACCCACCCAAATATCCCGTAACGCGTCCTAACATGGTAAAAAACCTAAAACTAATTCTATGATCAACTATATATAAAATAAAAAATAATTGGCATACTTTCATATATTCTAATAACTCATTATTTTCTATTGTATTCATGATGTTATCATCCTATACTTGGGTACGCATGACCCTCATGGCTCACATACCCGACCAGTGTTGACTCAGTACATGTATTCTAAAACATACTCGACTCAAACCGATGATTGAACTGATCGGTTCATAAGTATAAAACTTTGACTCAGATCGCAGGTTTTACATTATGTTTATAATGTGATAATTTTTTTCGAAGATAGATCATACAAGTTCATTATTAAATATAACTAATCAAAGTAGAGGTAAAAATGATAGCAAAAATTCGATTGTTAAAGAAGATTATAAAAAAAAGAAAAATAACATCCGGTGTATGTGCCTATTTTGATAGAAAATATTAGAAGAATGAACATCTCCTATTTATCGTTATTTTGAAAAAAGTTTGACGGAATTAAAAGTTATAAAACTACTCATTTATAAAGACATATTGAAGGGAAATATCTTAATTTCAAAATAAAGAAGATATAAAACATGAGTAATTAACTTTTTTGTATTTTTTTCATTTAGGTGAGCTAGACGAAGAATCAATTATTACAATATTTTATCTTTGAAGTATATGTAATATTGGATTATATTTTGATTTCAATGATTATTTTAAAGTTTCTATACATTGATTATCTTTTGTTTGACTTTAAAAATTTAGAGCATGTTAACTAAATTGTAAGTGGTTTGACATGATTATTAATGTGAATGTATAGTTCTAAATTATTAAATATAAGAGTGACTTTTATCCTTTTCATATGTATGTTATTTTTGGATATTTAAGATATTAAATATCAATTTTATGTATAAATTTAATTAATTTTACTGTATATTTATATTTTAAAATTTTTATAAACTATAATATTAGTATTACAAATATTGAAGACATTATATTATTGATATAAAATATCGGACACACGGTCAATCGTTCGGTCGAACAAAAAAATGTCCATGTTTGGTTTGTTTTAATTCGATCGAATTCGGTCAGTTAAATTTGGTCGGACACACTTCGGATATCGAACGGACGGACAAATTCGGACGTCTGCACCCACCCCTACTCTTCACTTGGTGTATAAAGTGAAGGCCATCGACTCGTGAGGCACTCCATAATGCGGGCGAGGCAAAGGAACATGGCGGTATTTGAGAGCGACTTGAGTGGCTATTTAAGAGCTTTGAGGGGCAAGTACAGTAATGGGGGATGAGGCGAGATGTTTAGATACTATCTATATATACAATGTCTTACTAACACTCGTTATTAACATATTTTTTTATAATATTGTAGGTAATAATTATAAGTACGATGAGCTAGCTTGAATAAATAAGCAATGAGGTCTTTTGTACACATGTCAAACGATAGAATATTTTATTATGTTGTCATTATATTAGGAATGATATAAAGTAATATAAAATATGATGATTGAATTCATATGTTTTAATAAATATATTTAGATATTGAATAAATATAACAAGTACAACCCATAATTTAATGTAAAAAATAATTAGAATGCACATATGAGTTTAGACCCAAGATTTAGAATGAATTATGCAACATATTAAAATTTTGTGTAAATATCAATGTGTAATATTATATATATATATATATATATATATATCAACTTTATCATTTTTATCTATTTTTATTGTCATTATTTTTAGTATGAACTTGTTGTCATTTCATTCGTGTAATTGCATATTAGGTTTATTTTGTGGATTCATCTATACATAACGATAAACATCTTTCATCTCGAAATACCGAAAGTAGATCCACAAGGTTGGGTTCAGATTAATAAATTTAATCGAGATTAGTGACATTTCAGTTCAGTTCTAAGCGTAAACCAAATTTAAGATGTTACAATATATTTACCGTCCTTACTATGCACAATATTTATAGTGTTTTCTTTTTGTGTATGTTTATCCGTGAGTTTGTTCTTGTTTTTTTGATACGGGTTGCCTTTTACAATAATTACAAATATTAAAAAAAGACGCTTTATTTAGGATTTTTAGACTGCTAGTAGACTGCAGTAAGAGGATTGACTTAGACTGCTAGTACTATTATACTTTTGTTTAGTTTCGTTTTGTTTGGCTGTTGAATCCAAAGATGGTTGATTGTCAAATAAAAACTTTTGTTTTGGTGGATACTAAATCTGGTTCTTCTTCTGTTTGCCCCCTCTTCCCCTAATTGAGATTTTTTTCTCTTTTTCCTTAGTTTTCTTGTTTTCTCATTGTTTCCCATCTTTCTTTTTAAAAAATATAGACAGCTTTATATAATTGTTTCAATTTGGAGACAGAACGTGTTTATCAGCTTCCTCGAGTTCATTTTGTGGTATTTATCCGATTTTTCTAAATTTCTTCCTGGTTTCTTATATTCATAGTTATCAAAGTTTTATTTAATCTTAAACACCATCTTAATATTTTTGGTCATTTGTTATACTGTAGACATTGTTCACCCTTGGGATAAAAAAAGAAACATTGTTCGCGACATTATTTAGTATATTGCATAACTTTCAAGTGGAGTTTGTGAGTTTCTACCTTGTTCTACTATGACATGTTGGGTGTAACAATCTTTTGCTTTGAATAACAAGTTAGGGGAGAGCTCGAAAAATAGATATGATGCCTAGATTGATGTATTCCTGCTACTTATGAAGAGAATGAAGATAATTCAGAGGAATAAAGGAGTCTTCTGAAATTTGTGAAGCATAACTGAAGCAAATAATCAAACCAGTACACCAACCATGAAAAAGAAAAACACTTTATAATGGTAAGATTTTATGAAAATTGTTTCCTTAAAGGATAGCCATAAAAACCATATTTGCTCTAAGTCCACACATATAAAGCCATGAAGGATACGTAGTAGTAGTAACTTGACTGGAGCCCATTTTTTTCCTTTTTCTTTGAAGGATCAAATATTGGTTTTAATGTAATCTATGATGTCTGCTGGGAATTTAGCTCCAATAAATCCTCTTTCAGTTTCTGATAATAATGAAGTTGGACGTGATGAACCAGATCAGGGTAATTTGATGATTGATACATACCGATATCTAGTATAAGCGTGGATTTGTTTCCCTCTCTTCAAGGCTTAAGGTTGCTCTAATTCTTCTTTATTTATCTGCTGGTGTCCAAAATTTTTCCGTCTCGTTTTCCCTTAATAATCCTAGAACCAAAACAAGGAGAACCAAGACGCCTGCCCAGCTAAACAACTTCAACTCCAGATGGACATCCAACGAAATAATCATAATGTCCAAGATTTGCCTAAATCAATTCCAAGATTTCTTGAAGTGATAAGGCCGATTCCTCACAATTATGTTGTCCAAATGCTGAAAATTTTTCAGCCCACTTTTGTCTTCTATTTTGTGAAACCCTGTCTTGTTAGGGAAATAAAGATCTCTTCATCTCGTTTACTGAAGATCCATACTCCGAACTGGAGCGAACAATCACTATCAAACCACCTTCATATCGATACAAATTGCACGCAAGAATCAACTTTCATCTTCGTATCCATACCTCCGAAAGCTTTTAGCATTCAGTTGTCATACATATTACAAAGCAATCCCCCTCACATAATTCATAGAAGTGGTGAAAATACAAGAGACGCAGACGAGCTGATAGAGGGCACAAGTTACACAACATACTCCCGCAGAGGCTGGCCTGAGCGTAAGCCTCTGAAATATGTTCTTGGGTTGGCTTCGAACGGGGCTCTGGGCATACGAAAGCCATTCCTTCCCGGTGCTTTCATCATTCTCGCTCTACCACCACCGCTGCGACAACAGCGACAACAACAGTAGAGGCAGCAGATTAGGAGACTTAGCGGTATGGCCACCGAGAGGCCGACAGACAACCAGTGGTTGAGAGTCTCCGACCTGGTCTCCGACGGAAGAACCTCGTCGAACTTTCGAAGCACGTAGCCCCAGAAGTTCTCCAACAGAAGCAGCAACTGGTGCAGCTTCTCCATCACGAGCCTCTCCACACTACTGATATCCATAGTATATGATTTTCCTTGTCTAAGTATCTTGAGCTAGAAATAGAGCTTTGCCTTCAATAGCTGAAATCGATATTTTTATAACAAAGTAATTTTCCCGCTCTATAATTGCAGTTCATTTATATATGAAAGAAATAAAAAACTCAGAAAGGTAAAGTAGGCATTTCATTTGATGTAAACAACGTCATATCATGATTCTTCGTTATCCAGATTTCTTCGGTCCTCTTCGCGTATAGGCTAAGGCATTCCTCGCGGGGTAACTTTGGACAATACATGAGTTCACTCACCTGGAAAGCAGCAGGCTGGCCCCTTCTTTCCCGCAGTGCTGGTACGGACTCCATGACTATTCTCGTCTGTGGAGCCTTCGTTTAAGAGCTGCTTTGGTCGCATATTGGATAAAAGTAGGAGTAATGCTAATAGAAATTATGAAGAACATGGGTGGCCCTTACTGCATTGCCGATTACTAGTCCATGGTTTAACAAAGTGGACTGTGATGTAATTAGGCTCGATTTGATATATCAAACGTAAGAGTTTGAAGATTCAACTGTGGCGTGCTCTGTCATTAAGTATAAATTATCGACCAATCACTAAAGTTCAATGATTTCAGGACGTCTTGCTCCTTGCTTTCTCCATCCTACACCGGTCCATTCCCACCACTGAAGTTCAATGATTTAGGACATGATATCTTGTCTTCATCAAACCCAATGAATACCCAATTGGCTAAAAAAAAAAAGCTTCGACCGTCTTTTTGGTATCCTTAGGAGGTAAGAAAATACGTAGAATTTCTTTGCTAATATTTATTGAAGGCGATGGTTTTATTATTTACATTCACGAGTGATCGACTGAGAGGAAGATGGAAGGTAGCCCAGAACTGCTTTGAACCAGTCCTTGTTGGTCTGCCTCATGGAGAAGTTGAGAGAACTGGGGAGCTTTCATGGCAGAAAGCAGAGGAGCACCTTCCGAAGTTGAGAGAACTGGGGAGGTTTTCATGGCAGAAAGCAGAGGAGCACGTTCCGAAGTTGAGAGAACTCGGGAGGTTTTCATGGCAGAAAGCAGAAGAGCACCTTCCGAAGTTGAGAGAACTCGGGAGGTTTTCATGGCAGAAAGCAGAGGAGAACCTTCCGAAGTTGAGAGAACTCGGGAGGTTTTCATGGCAGAAAGCAGAGGAGCACCTTCCGAAGTTGAGAGAACTGGGGAGGTTTTCATGGCAGAAAGCAGAGGAGCACCTTCCGAAGTTGAGAGAACTGGGGAGGTTTTCATGGCAGAAAGCAGAGGAACTGGGGAGGTTTTCATGGCAGAAAGCAGAGGAGCACCTTCCGAAGTTGAGAGAACTGGGGAGGTTTTCATGGCAGAAAGCAGAGGAGCACCTTCCCCAGTTGAAGAGATCGGTGAGCAAGGTGTTGGACAACAGCAAAGAGCATGACATCCCCTCCGTGAAGAAGCCAGCTGCCCAAGTTATAAAAAGTGGGTTACCTCAGGTAAGGAAGGGTGTGGGATTTGTTGTGGATAGCACAAGGACGGTTGTCTTTCCTCTTGTGATCACGGGTGGTAATTATGTTTGGGAGACTATCAAAGAACATCCATGGCTGTCTGGATCTTTGTTACTGCTCCTGCTTTGGCTTGGCTTTTCCAAGCCAGGAACACTGGGGAAGATGATGAAAGCACCAGGAAGGGGTGCTGAGAAGATACGTAGGTCGGCGTTTGAAGCGAAGATGATGAAAGCACCAGGAAGGGGTGGTGAGAAGATACGTAGGTCGGCGTTTGAAGGGAACCCAAGAGGGTACTTCAGAGATTTGAGGGCCAAGGGGCGCTAGTGATCATCACCTGTTGAGATCTGTCGTGAGCTTCCAGATGCATGTATTTCATGAATTGCACCGCTTTTTGTTTTACTTATTAGGATCTACGTGTGCTTTGGGTCTCGAAGAAAAGCGTCATTTTCATCTCTGATGTGTTCAAGTGGTTCTTAATATAAGAGAAAATTTCTGGCCTTGTGGCATCTCAGCTTCGAATGCTATTATCCGATACAAAACTCTCCACACTGCTTATCGCCATGTCAATCTCTCCCTTCAGTTAAATCGTCTTTTCTGTTCTACGAAAAAAAAAATCAATCGGTTCATTCATGTTGGGCAAGATTTTTAAAAAATTACTTTGTAAATGGAGTGGCGGTGAGTAATGAGAGTCTTGGTTTCTAGCAATTGTTTAGGGTCTCATTAATCCGCCTTCTTGCCGAAGATCTTGGGAAAGTACCCGGGTTCTATAGCCATCCGTCCCTAGGACAAATGCATTAATAGAGTCGCCGGGAAATAAAGCAGCTTCCTTTTTTCCCGAAGCTCTGGAAGTTGGATCGTCCAACTCCATGACTCCTCACTTGTTGTATAAAGTGAAGGCCATCGTCTTGTGAGGCGCTCCATAATGCGGGCGAGGCGAAGGAACATGGAAGGCGCCTGAAAGAAGTGGTTGGATGATAGTCAGGGCGGTGTTTGAGAGCGACCCGAGTGGCTATTTCAGAGCTTTGAGGGGCAAGTAAAGTAATGGGGCATGAACTGAGATGCTTAGATACTATCTTTATGTACAATGTTTTGTTCTCTTATGAATACATCAACCGATGAGAACAAGAAAAAACAGTAAAACAGATTTTACATTCACACACTAAACAGCAGAAGAAGGTGTTGTTAACTTACAATTGATAAACAAGCCTTCATCAATTTTGTGTCCCTTTCTTCACACTTTATTTCCACTCTTAGCTTTAATACGCTCCCGCAGAGCCTTGTGCAAAGGCTAAGCTTGGTGGATAGTTGGAGGCAATGTTGTACAGGTAAAGCCTTTGTGAAGATATCCGAAACATGTGATTTGGAGGACACAAATCTTGTTTCTGAAAGCTTCAATGCTACCAGTTCTCGAATGTAGTGGTAGTTAATGACAATATGTTATGACCTTGCGTGGAACACCGGATTTACTGACATATTGAGAGTACTCGGGTTGTCACAATACAGCTTTGGAACTGCACTTAAGGAACATTCAAGTCACGCAGGAAATAGGTAATCCATGTAACTTCTGCTGCTGTTGAAGCCATAGCTCTGTATTCCGCTTCAGTTGATGATCTTGATATAGTTTGATGCTTCTTCGCACTCCATACTAAGCAGTTTTTACCGAGATAAGTACAGTAGCCAGTTGTAGATCTTCTCGTTTCTTGACATCTTGCCCAATCTGAATCTGAGAATGTCACAAGATCAGTAGAAGAATTGGGTAGCAAGTGTTGTCCAAGAGTAACTGTTCCTTTTACATAACGAAGAATCCTCTTTACTAATGAATAGTGAGACTCTGCAGGTGAGTGCATAAATTGACAGGCAGTATTCACTGCAAAAGCTACATCTGGTCTCGTGAAGTCAAGTATTGCAGAACACCTACAATTGCTTGATAATGTGTAGGATCAGTCACTAAAGGACAGTGCTTTGGAGGGTGATGTCTTGGAATTATTGGTGTTGACAATGGCTTGCGGTCAAGAAGATGGGACCTTCTTCAAGATCTGTTCTCCATACGGAGATTGGGAGAGAAACAATCCCTCACTTGTTTTAGTAATACGAATGCCCAAGAAATAGTGGACATCACCAAGATCTGTCATAGTGAATTCAGTTTTAAGTCCTGCGAGAAACACATCCATAAGAGAAGACGAATTTCCTGTGAACAACATGGCGTCGACATAGAGCAAGAGAATGATTGAATCTGAATTTTTATGCATAGTGAACAAGGATGGATCAGCAAGACTCGAAGTAAATCCTTTCCTTATGAGAAAACCACATAATCTATCATACCAGGCCCGTGCTTTAGGCCATACAAAGCCTTTTTTAACCTTACATACATAATGTAAAAATTATGATTTTTATTACAAGATTCGAACCTAAATATTATAAAATAAATATCGATGAACCAATATGATATGGTTGGTTATCAAGTCAACCGGTTATGGTTTGACTTAAGGTCACCTAAAAAATACTTATTCATGAATAGACAGGTGGTATCAGAGCACAGTTTCCCACAAGCTCACATTTTATGACTCAAGTACCTTGTTGAAAAGTCCAGTAATTATCTTTTTCAACTATGTTATGTTATTAATTAATAAAGTTCTTTGCACCAAAATGCATTCCGGGCAATGCAACGAGCCCCGTCGGTGCTACAACTGCGCAGGATGGGACACATGATAAAGACTGTCGTCAGCCTTCGAAGCAACAACAGGAGCAGCCTGAGATCCCGAAGATATAATTAATCATGCTTATCATCTTGCTGTTATAATATTTTGGGGACGAAATATCTCTAAGTTGGGGAAATTATAAAAACCATGATTTTTATTACAATACTCGAACCTAAATATTATGAAATAAATATCGATGAACCAATATGGTTAATTATCAAGTCGATCCGTCATACTTCGACTTAAGGTCACCTAGAAAATACTTATTCATAAATGGATGAGAGGGTGTGAGAATTTAATGAAGGGGCTCGTTGAACCTAAGAAATACCTATGGATGATAGGGTATGAGTATTTAATGGAGGGAATGGTTAAAGTGTATATATATGCAGGAGGAGGGGATTGTTGGGGGAAAAAAAAATTTTTTTTCCTAGCCGTCAAATTCTTCTTGCCTCCTCTTCGTCCCAGGCGACCTCCCCATTTCTGCGTGAGTATTTCGTTCCTCACCTTATTTGTTTTCATTAGGATTCTTGCATGCAAGGTTTGTTGTAGACGCCCTGCTAAGTTGCTAGATCCCTAGCATCTTATGCATGGGGTTCTTGTCGACTGCTTGGTATAAACTACTGCAAGTCTTTGGGGTCGGGTGTTTGTTTTGTTGTAGGCGTGCTGCTTTGCTTCATCCTTCGATTGGCAAGAATTGTTTAGTTGTTTTGTTAATGGACATGTCAAAATGGACCTGATAGCCAAAAATAGATATGTCAGAATGGACCTGACAACCAAAAATGGATATGTCAGAATGGACCTGACAGCCAAAAATGGATATGTCAGAATGGACCTGACAGCCAAAAATGGACATGTCAGAATGGACCTGACAGTCAAAAATAGACATGTCAGAATGGATCTGACAGCTAATAATGGACATGTCAGAATGGACAGCCAAAAATGGATAAATAGATATGTCAGAATGGATCTGACAGCAAAAAATGGATATGTCAGAATGGATCTGAGAACCAATAATAGACATGTCAGGATGGATCTGTCTCTCAGAATGACCTGGGAGACTACCTAATCTCAGAATGACCTGAGAGACAATATTGTTAAACCTAGCCATTATGATTTTGAGTAACGCCTAGCCAGCTAGGCCCACAATATTGTGAAAAATGGCGGGTCGTTAGACATGATGAGGACAATATTCGTGTTTGAATAGAGGAGTTTGGCTTATACAAACAGTTTCCTGAAGTACACCATTTAAGAACGCATTCTTAACATCCATTTGGTATACTTTCCATTCTCGAGTTGTTGCTAGTGATAGCACTAATCGTGCTGTGGCTGGTTTCATAATAGAAGAAAAAGGTTTTGAGAAATCAACACCCTCCTATTGATTGCATCCCTTAGCAACTAGTGGAACCTTCAATTTTTCAATAGTGCTGTCTGCATGATACTTGACCTTATACACCCATTTAACTCCAATGATATTCATGTCAGGCTGTTTAGGAACCAGTTCCCATGTTTTGTTGGCCTCGACTGCTGATAATTCTTCTTACATAGCCTTGAGCCAACCTGGATGAGCTAATGCTGTTTTAACTGATGTAGGTTCTATAATGTCAGCAACTTCATTCTTCAATGCATACTTTGGATTTGGTTCTGTAATGTCAGCAACTCCAATGCATCCCATCTTTTGATCTTGTTACCATTTTGTGGCTGTTCCATCTCATAAATATATCTTGTTCAGCTTCAATACCATTATCAATTTCAGAAGTATGATTTGCATTTTGTGTTATATCAACAACATCGGAACTTCTTCATTAGCCTCTTGATCAGGAACTATTCTCTCAACACGATTCACCGGAGTAGCTCTTATATTAAGATCTGCCTGTTTGCTGATTGACATTTCTGCATAAGATTTATCAGCTTGCAAGGAATCCACAAAACTCGTGATTGAGCACTTTTGTTGACCTGATATTTGTGTCGTTTCCAATGGAAAAACATCTTCATCAAAGATCACACTTCGTCATAGATAAAATTTCTGTTAAAAACCTCTTGTAGTATTTGTTTGCCATATGTCAGTACTTGTGACATATCTGACACTGCCATTTTGGTTTAGAAGAAGATGCCCCTTGCTCTGCCTTCGAAAATTGTCCATTTGAGTACTCAGTCTTGTTGAAGCAAGAGTTCAGACTACGAACCATGTCAAGTGGCAGGTTACTCTTGGAAGCATGGAAGGCTGAATAACCTTTAATTCAAGAAACTGCAACAACTTAAGTAATTCAGTATATGTTGGTGTTGGAGACTTGATTGTCATTGTTGTGAACATCATATAATCATCACCTAAGCCTCTCAATACCCAAAAAATTTTTCGATGATCTGGAAGTGGACAGTCAATTGATTGCAGTTCACAACAAATGTTCTTGAATTTGTTAATATAGTCTTGCAAGGATTCACATTGGTCTCTTTTTAGTAGCTTCATCTGGTCATAAAGAGCAAATTCACTCTCTTCTGTAGATGAGGAGTAAGCGTTTTTCATGGTTTTCCTTACATCTCTAGCAGATTCAAGACCAACAATTATGATTGACTACTTCCTTGCTGAAAGAACTAGTAATCCAACCTTAAAGGTAATCAATTGAACGCTTCCATAAAACACTGGATATGGATATTTGAGACTAAGCAGAGTTTGAGGGTCATTTGTACCTCTGGATGATGAAGATGCCATGAAACTTGGATGAAATAGCAAGTCATCCATTGAAAACGAAGGTTGAGAAATATTACCTTCAGAAGCCATGGTCATCATCGAAATTGGCCATGATCATCTGTAATGTACAAATCGTCCGCAACAAAACCGAACATAAACCAATCGAATTGATGAATAATTTCGATCGTCATTGGTGGTGACCGGCTCAAAACCCCGAAGCCGCCATTGCAGGACCACCTTCCTCTGATACCATGTGAGAGTTTGAAGAACAAGAACCACCCCAGGCATTCATTGATTCTCAATTTATATACAATGTTCAGTTCTCTTATGAATACATCAACCGATGAGAATGAGAAAAAACAGTAAAACATATTTTACATTTACACACTAAACAGCAGAATAGAAGGTGTTGCTAACTTAACAATTGATATATTTGTGTTGCTTTCTTCACAATTTTTTTCCACTCTTAGCTTCAACAATAAGATAGTGTGCTTTCTCACTGCTCAGTAATCCAACTGTTTGAGGCTCTCATAAGGTGGAGAAATGATGTGTTTTTGTTGGTATAGATTTGGATGCTCTGAATGAGATTACGTATCCTCAGTCCTTACTTTGAGGCTCTCATTTTTTTTACTGTAGTTGATACTATCAATTTTTCTTTTGTTTCAGCGTTCTGTTATTGTTCTTGCTCCTTGCACGCGAGCCGCGACGGCTTATAAATCATAAAAAAGTAACTTGTAATGAACAAGAAGTAAACCGTTTTCATCTACTGACATCTGCTGCCTATATTGTTCTCGAAGCCGACAGCTACGTACAAGGTCGCTTTTTGTAGCCATTTTCTTCTAATCTGTATGGCCGGAGTATTTTCTTTTGCTTTTTTCTTTTTCATAATTTAATTTGGGTCATCTTCTTAATGGGCCATATTACAGTGGCCTAAAGAAATTTCTATTCCCATAGAGTTAGTGAGGCAATATCTTTGGCAGTGTGGAATATCGGTGTTGCTGTTATTGCTGTCGTACTACGTTCCTGGACTTCTGAAAATGATGTTAAGAGCTATAGTGAGGATAAAAGTAGTAGAAAAATCATGAAGGTGCTGATAATAGTGAGAGGATCTGTGAAGATGATGAAAGCTCCTGGGAGAGGAGGTTTCATGATAGCCAGGGCGGTGTTTGAGAGCGACCCAAGTAGATACTTCAAAGCTTTGAGGGGCATGTAATTGCGAATGCATGCATGAACGAATTAGCAGATGCTTTGATGCTTGCGGCAGTAATCTAACAACTGTCTTGAGCTAGGAAAAAAATTATGTTTGCCTCTGCAGTGTTGTCGAAATGATGTGTTTACTTATTTTTTAATAGTAAAAAAGGTTAGGCACTGATTTCTCTTGTTCACCATAGAAACATTGTTAAGCTACCTCACAACTCACAATTTAAGAGAAGCTTCATTTTCGTCTTTTAACGTGTTCCAGTATTTAGTTAATGGCTTTTAGTATCTTGCCTTCATATGCTCTTATCCATGACAAAACACTCTCCACTCTAGTGACTAGACACTATTGCTCATCCCCGAGCCACTATCTGTTTGATCATCTTGGGTAAGGTTGAGAAAGCTTACTGAACAGACGGAGAAGTACATAATTACAAAGGAATGATTATTACTTTAAGAGTACCGATCTAACTTTGTACGTACCAAGATCCTAGGTTCTATCATCTTTCCCCTGTTTTCACAACAAATGCATTGATGAGGTCGTTAGGAATAAAGCAGCTTCCTTCTTTTCCTGGAGCTCTGGAAGTTGGGACGTCGGGCTCCATGACTCCTCACTTGTTGTATATGGTGTGCAACACCCCAATCCGGTTTACTCTCAACTCGGGTCAGAACTGTTACAAAGGATCGAACTACTCGTAAACCGATTAAGTTGGCTGACCCAAAACCTAAACGGCTACGACATAACCCTCTCAACGTCTCAAGATGGAGCACGCCGCTAATGCGCAAACAATATATGAATGAGATGTAAACTCTAACAGGATACTATGTAAATGTCATGATAATCACCGCACACAAAAATAATTAAAATATCAATAAAATTCATAAAATCTAGAATAAAACGGACAGAGCCTCCCCTAAAAATGTAATAAGGGGATGACCTGTTAAAATACGGCACAATATGTACATATATAAAACAACAATTTATATCGTAACAGACTTCAAATCATCCAAACATACGTAATTGGGTCTAGCCACCTACAATCTCATACTCAGCTCATTTGATTCCTTTTCATTTCAACATAACACATCTTTAGAGCCTTTCTCAAAACATTCCCACGCATTTCTAAAATAAGGCATACAAGCCTCACAAACACATGCATAAATACAAATATGTAAATCTACTACAAAAGCCAATCACATCACATCTTACGCAAAAGTCGGCGCGGCACCAGGTATGTGTGTGCAATGCAAGCGCTACTCCTTCGTCGAGGCCGGCATACACCAATCATCATCCTCACCTACATATAGTAGAAAAATGTCAGCAACGGGTGTCACTGGTCCGGAAATAACTAATATCAAACTGGAACATGAGAGCAAACTCTCATGAAAATCAAACCATCATATATATCTTCCTCAAGAACTCTCATAAGGGCAACTACAAAGGAGCCGTCGAGCAGCTGACTCAACAGCATCCCAATCTATCTGGTACTGTGCTGCTCACGACACTTCTTTTTCAGTACTTCACGTAAAACTTTTATCCTAAGCCCTCTCCGCACCTCCATATTACTCCTGGCCTTGAGCACGTAGACCGAGCACTCTCAGGCAGTCGCCTTTAGTACCCTTTAAACCACAAGTCCGGATATGCGCTGTACTAAACAGTACCTGTAAACCTCCATGTCCTCTGGGTGTGAGGAACTCAAACGCGGAGTTGTCAGCTGTACTAAACAGTACCCGTAAACCTCCACGTCCTCCGGGTGTGAGGAACTCAAACGCGGAGTTGTCAGGATCCCTCGGGAATGGAACAGTCCGCTGGCACTAATCCAGAGCCCGCTTTGACTAGCACGGCATCCGCTCATGGTACGTGCAGTCGACTCATCTTCTCTTGTCTCACTGAAAACTCGATAAAACTATTTATAGGGATGGGTCAGGATTTATTATAATAGGCCCGAAGGCAACTTGAGGTGGATCTTATTTTCGAAAACAAACTCGAGGGATCTCATCCTCAAGGGTTATAAATTCCGAAAAACATCGACCAGGTGACCCGTGTTAGGTGGGGTCCAATAAATCATCCACCTAACACGTCCTACGATCAATAAATCAAATCACCGATAGAATGGAGCGATAAAACCTGAGAAGCGTGTCCTAACGGACCTGTCAGAAGCTCCCAGCACAGTCTCGTGCCTAGACAGCGAGCTCCTGCAACGAACCTACATGAACATAACTATTTACTAACCCCCATACATATATGATGCACACCTATATAACTAATATATCCACATGCATACAATCATCTAATCAAACATGACAATCATCTCGACAATTACCCTATATCTCTAATTGTCAAGCAAGTTAATAATTTTATCATTTCATATGTTACTTATTACCTAGCACTTTTAATTCCAATTTCAAAGCATACCTATTCTAATTAGGTGACAATGGTTTAATCAATTTAATCTGTTTAACTTAATGCTAGCATGCAAAACCTAATTCATACTAATTCATAAATTAAATAGTTTGCAAGCATTTAATTAACTATTCAATGGTTTACTAACAATCTCATTACTAAGCATTCACATCATACAACACAATTTACGCTAATCATCACATATTTATCATAATCACGATTAATTAAACTAAAATCATGAAGTTAATAAAATTAATCCTAATAATATGCTACCATGACCACAACATGTAATAATTCTAAAAAAAGAATGAAGAACCACCTCGCGATCGGCGCTGAAATCGGTGCCGACGGACGAAGGCGGTGAAGGTGAGTAGGCCGTTTTCCGGTGACTGTGCCGGCGGTTTTCCGGCAGCTCCGGTGGTTTTCCGGTGACTACTCTGGCGAGGCAATCGGAGATAGGGGTTACCACCGTCTCGGTGAGCTGAACCCAATGGTGGTGACGATGAGGGCAGCTGCGGCAGTGATGGCCACCAACGGCGGCGTCGAGTGCGGCCGGGGCTGTCGGCCGCTCCGATCAAACCCATGGCCGGCCTCGACAGCGGCGCTAAACAGAGGGAAAAGGTAGGGGAGGTTGAGGGGAGAAGCTCCAACGTCATGGCGGCGGCAGTCCGGCGCAGACGGCGGTCGGCGGTCCGGCGCAGATGGCGGCGGAATCATGTCGGGAACGATGGGAAATCGAGGGCAATTTCCGGCGTTGCGACAGCCGGACGGTGGCCGGTCGTGGTCGAGGCGGCAAGGCGACGGCACAGCCGGGCTGGACCGCGTCGACCGGCGGCGAGGTGGCGTCGATGGCGGTGGAAAAATCTTAGGGGCAGCGGCGGTGAAAACACGGTGGGGGGAGGAAGATGAGAAGTTGAGGGGGTGGCAAAGTTGTAAATAAGACTTGACTCGACACTAGCTCGAGTCAAGAATGATAACGAACTCGGAATAAATCCTATAAAAATCCAGAAAAATTGGGAAAAATCCCATAAACTCAAACAAAATATCACAACATCCAAATGACATGTCGTATAACTAATAACCCACCTTAATACCATCTAACGCGTCCTAATGCGTTATTCGGCCTAAACTAATTCTACGGTCACAACATAAAAATAAAATAAAATCATCAACTGTATACTCTCATATCTACTAATAACTCAGTTTGCTGATGCGTATCTAACACTATCATCGATACTTGGGTATACATAAACCCTCATAGCACGTGCGCACGATCGGCCTCGGCCCCGCACACGTGTTCTGAAAGCTGAACCGACTCAAACTACGGTCAAACCAACCGGCTAACGACTATAAAACCCTGACTCGAGTCGCGGGTTTTACATGGTGCTCAAAAACTGTTTTCAATGCATTTCTTTAGCCAACGATTTCCTTGCCCTTGGATGGAAGGTGGTGGACTTTTCGAGGCAGAAAGCAGAGAAGCATCTTCCCCAGTTGATGAGCTCAGTGAGCAAACGCAGTGGAGAGGTCCATGGATGAGCTCCTGCCCCATATGGAGAAGGGTCATGGCGTCGTTCTTGATAACATTGAGCAGCATTTCGTCCCTTTGGTCATCAAAGCCGGTGAAAATGGTGTGGAGTCTGAGAAGAAGCATCCTTTGCTGTGTGGATCATCGCTACTTCTTGTGATGTTGCATTCCTTACCTGGACTAAAGCTGCTAATAAAGATGATGCAGAAATTGATTGTCAAATAAAAATTATTTTTTTGGTGGATACCAAATCTGGTTCTTCTTCCTTTTCCCCCTCTTCCCCTAATTAGGATTTTTTTTCATTGTTTCCCTTTTTTTAAAAAAAAAATTAGACAGCTTTATATAATATTCATATATTATTTCAATTTGGAGATAGAAGCTATCAGCTTCCTTGAGTTTATTTTGTGGTTTTTATCCAATTTTTAAAATTTCTTCATCTCGTTTTCTGTAAATCCATACTCCGAACCGGAACGAATAGTCACTATAAAGCCACCTTCATATCCATACAAATTACACGCAAAAATCACTTTCATGTTCGTATCTATACCTACGAAAGCTTTTAGCATTCAGTTGTCATATATATTACAAAGCAACCCCCTCACATAACTCATAGAAATGGTGAAAATCCAAGAAATACAGACGGGCTAATAGAGGGCACAGGTTACACAACATACTCCCAAAGAGGCTGGCCTGCATGTAAGCCTCTGAAATATGTTCTGCAGTTGGCTTCGAACGGGCTCGCTCTCGGCATAAGAAGGTCGTTCCTTCCCGAGGCTTTCATCATTCTCACTCTACCACCACCGCTACGACAAGAACAGTATAGGCAACAAAGTATTGGGTTTATCTCACATTATATTTTGAGGTGATTGATTATTTATATATAAATTAATAAGAAAATTTTATTCCTTAAATTTATTTTTTGTTTAGATTAAGAAAGCTGGTAAAACCTGTTGCAAGTCTTCTTTGGGCCCATTAAGCCCAACAGTGGTATCAGAACCTTTGGAGTCTCTCTCAAAATTTTATTATAAAATGTGAGCCTACATATATTGAGGGAAAAATAATTCGAATAAGGTTAGCCCGAATTAGAATAACTTTACATAACATGTCGATTTGCAGTCCCTAGAAACTTTACTATAAAATATGGGCCTATATATAGTGTGGAGAAAATGATTCTAGTAGGGTTAGCCCGAATTGAAATAATTTTATTATAACATGTTGACCTAAGGTGTAGGAGAACTGATTTAAGTGAAGAGAGTTGTTGACCTAAGGTGTAGGAGAACTCTTTCTTTCACAACAAGGAACTTGATCTGTATATGTTTTGATTTATATGAGCTTCTGTTGTTATTTGAATATGATACTGCAGACTGATTGTCACAAAATATCTTAAGTGGTCTTTCAATATTATCAACAATACGCAGCCCTGTGACAAAATTCCGCAACCATATTCCCTGATTGGATGCCTCATAACAAGCTATGAATTCGGCTGCCATAGTGGAAGAAGCTATGAGTGTCTGCTTAGCACTTTTCCAAGAAATAGCTCCGCCAGCTAGTAGATAGACATAGCCAGAAGTGGATCGATGACTATCTTGACATCCAGCAAAATCGGAATCAGAATATCCTGTGATCTCAAGTTGATCTGATTTCCGATATGTGAGCATGTAATGTTTTGTTTTCTGAAGATACCTCATGACCCTTTTGGCTGCTATCCAGTGATCCAACCCTGGATTACTTAGATATCTGCCCAACATTCCAACAATATACGCAATATCTGGACGCGTACATACTTGAGCATACATAAGACTTCCCACTACTGAAGCATAGGGAATCTTTTGCATTTCCTTTTCTTCTATATCATTTTTAGGGCATTGATTGAGACTGAATTTGTCTCCTTTAGAAATAGGGGTATCTCCTGGTTTACAATTTTGCATGCCAAATCTTTTAAGCACTTTTTCTATATATGTCTTTTGTGATAATCCAAGTATACATCGATCGCGATTCCGATGTATTTGAATTCCTAATACAAAAGATGCATTACCAAGATCTTTCATTTCAAATTTCTTTGACAAAAGATTCTTAGTTTCGTGCAAAAAATCTATATTATTACTGGCAAGTAATATATCATCAACATATAAAACCAGGAAAATATACTTACTCCCACTAAACTTATGGTATATACAATCATCAATCACATTCATCTCAAAACCAAATGAAAGAATCACTTGATGAAATTTGTGATACCATTGACGAGAAGCCTGCTTAAGTCCATAGATGGATTTCTTTAATTTGCAAACCATCTTCTTTGAATCTCCTAATACAAAGTTTTCTGGTTGCACCATATAAATTGTTTCATCAATGTCACCATTTAGAAACACAATCTTTACATCCATCTGATGTAACTCAAGATCAAAATGTGCCACTAATGCCATAATTATTCTGAACGAGTCTTTCGATGAAACTAGCGAGAAAGTCTCATTATAATCAATGCCTTCCTTTTGAGTAAAGCCCTTTGCAACAAGATGAGCCTTATATCTTTCTATATTACCCTTTGAATCCCTCTTGGTTTTAAATATCCATTTGCAACCAATGGGTTTCGCACCTTCAGGCAATAAGACAAGATCCCAAACGTCATTAGTTTTCATGGACTTCATCTCTTCATTCATGGCATCAATCCACTTTTGAGAATTAGAACTCTTCATGACCTGATGAAAACTGATTAGATCATCAACCATTTCATTGTTATCCTCATGTTCTTGGAGAAAGATAATATAATCATCTGAAATTGCTTTTCTCCTTTCTCTTGTTGATCTCCTCAATGACATTTGCTCTTGAGGTTGTTGAGTTTGTCCTTCAGGTATAACTTGAGTAGGGAGATTCTCGACAAAGTCTTGTAATTCTGGTACTGTTTCTTGAATTACATCAGAAATATGATCCTGATCCTGATTTTTATCAAAAATAATTATGGGAAGAGAATCAGATTCTTCTTCAAAGACAAAGTCTCTAACCTCATTTCCCCTTCCAAACCAACATCCTCAAAAACTGGGCATTTCTCGTCTCAAAGAATGACTTAATTGTGGGATCATAAAACTTATACCCTATTGATCGATCAGAGTACCCAACAAAATAACTGCTTATTGTTCTATGAGTCCAGTTTCCTTTCATTCGGCCTATAAGGCCTTGCTTCAGCTGGACAACCCCAAATGCGTAAATGCATTATACTAGGCCTTTTTCTGGTCCATAATTCATAAGGGGTCTTAACTGTTGCTTTTGTCGGTACTCTATTAAGAAGATATACTGCCGTCTTTAGTGCCTCACCCCAGAGTGAATCAGGCAAAGTAGTATGAGCAATCATACTTCTTACCATGTCCTTTAATGTTCGGTTTCGTCTCTCAGTAACACCATTCATACTAGGAGTACCTGGCATTGTGTATTGCGGGACGATTCCACATTCTTCTAGAAATTTGGCAAATGGTCCTGGACGCTGTACACCTGATCCATCATATCTGCCATAGTATTCACCACCACGATCAGATCTGATAGCCTTAATAGTTCTGTCAAGTTGGTTCTCAACTTCAGCTTTATATGCCTTAAATACGTCCAATGCTTGAGACTTCTCATGAATGAGATAAAGGTAACCATAACGAGAATAATCGTCTATGAACGTAATAAAATATTGTTGACCATTCCAAGAAGCCGTAGGGAAGGGCCCACAAATGTCCATATGTATTAGTTCTAAGACGTTTGAAGATCTATTGGCACCTAGTCTCCTTATATTTGTTTGTTTTCCCTTAATGCACCCAATACAGATTTGAAAATCTGCAAAATTAAGAGAATCAAGAATTCCATCTGACATAAGTCGTACAATTCTTTGTTTAGAAATGTGTCCTAAACGCTTATGCCATAGTAAAGCAGAATTCTCATTGGTTAATTTTCTTTTTGTACCACATAGTTCCACATGCAAGGTTTCATTAAAAGATGCAATAGTATCAAGAAATATAGATTATCATAAAAAGACAAGGACCCCTGTACCCACAATATTTGAATTTAGAAAAAGACTAAACTTATTATTTCTAAATGAACAAGAGTAACCAGATTTGTCCAATATAGAAATAGAAACCAAATTTCGTCTAAAAGACGGTACTACATATGTCTCTTTCAAATCCAAATAAAATCTTGTCTCTAATAATAATCTAAAATCCCTATTACTTCAACTATAACTGATTTGCCATCACCCATATAGATGAATCTTTCAGCATCATTTGGCTTTCTGTAACTCAGGCAACCCTGCATTGACACACTTATGTGAATAGTAGCACCTGAATCTAGCCACCAAGTGTGTATTGGTACTGAAACTAGATTAACCTCAGAACAAACAAAATTAAGAAATGAACCTTTCTTTACACGCCAGGCATGATACTTAGTGTATTCCTTCTTCATATGTCCAGGTTTACCACAAAAGAAACAACAAGAAACTTGATTTTCTTTCTTTTGCTGTTGTGTGTGAGACCCATTATCAGCATCCTTAGCCCTCTTTTTTTCTTATTTTTATCCTTATAGGTACTAGCCAAGTGAGCACTCTGAACCTGTTCTTGTTTCAATCTTTCTTCTTCTTGCACACAATAAGAAATGAGCTCATTAAGAGTCCATGAGCTCATTAAGAGTCCATTTATCCCTTTGACAGTTGTAACTGACCTTGAATTGACCAAATTGTGTAGGTAGAGAAATTAAAACTAAATGCACGAGCAAATCTTCAGATAGCTCTAACTTTAGTGCTTTTAGTTTTGAAGCAATGTTAGACATCTCTAAGATGTACTCCCTTATGCTTGTTTTGCCTTTATACCTCATTGAAATCAAGTTCGTCAAAAGCGTACTTGTTTCAGCTTTATCATTTTTGGCAAAACGCTTTTCAATTTCTTTAAGAAACTCACTGGCTGTAGTAACCTTTTCTGACACATCGCCCCTGAAGGTCTCTGGAATTCCCCATTTCATGATCATAAGACTCATGCGATTTGAACGTTCCCATTTCTCAATGTCCCGTTTGTCCTCATTGGAACTTTTATTAGTAAGAGAAGCAGGTTGTTCAGTCCTTAATGCAAGGTCAAGATCCATACAGCCGAGAATAATCATTATGTTTTCTTTCCAATCCTTAAAGTTATCTTTAAGCATTGGTACTGAGTTTATGTTGGCAAAAATTATAGAAGCAGACTGATTAACTGAAGCCAAAACAACATGCTCACAATATGATTAATAATTATTAATCCCATTAATAGATACCTAACATAACATCAATATTTAGTCTTTCGACAGAAATATCAATTTGTAAATTGTACTCTTAGTGCAATAATAAAATATAGATAATAAATCCTGTCAAATAATAAACCTTCCTTTTGGCCGATTTATCATTCACATGGAAACCCTTTCTCATTAAATTCCACACTTTTCTCATTAAATTCCACATTTTAATTTATTGCTCATAACCCTAAACTTTAGTAGATCAATTTAATTTAGCCAACCTTATATAATAACATATGATACAATTCCCGATTCATGTATATATTTATGTCCATTTCCAACAGTTTACTGAAGATCCATACACCGAACGGGAACGAATAGTCACTATAAAGCCACCTTCGTATCCATACAAATTACACGTAAAAAAATCACTTTCATGTTCGTATCCATACCTACGAAAGCTTTTAGCATTCAGTTGTCATACATATTACAAAGCAACCCCCTCACATAACTCATAGAAATAGTGAAAATCAAAGAAATACAGACGGGCTATTAGAGGGCACAGGTTACACAACATACTCCCAAAGAGGCTGGCCTACGTGTAAGCCTCTAAAATATGTTTTGTAGTTGGCTTCGAACGGGCTCTGGGCATGAGAACGCCGTTCCTTACCGATGCTTTCATCATTCTCACTCTACCACCGCCACTGTGACAATAACGAGGCAACAAAATGTTGGGTTTATCTCACAATATATTTTGAAGTGATTGATTATTTATATATAAATTAATAGAAAATTTTTATTCTTTAAACTCGCTTTTTGTTTAGATTAAAAAGCTCGTAAAACCTGTTGCAAGTCTTTTTTGGGCCCATTGGGCTCAATAGTGGTATCAAAACCTTTGGAGTCTCTCTCGAAATTTTACTATAAAATGTGAGCCTACATATAGTGAGGGAAAATGATTCGAGTAAGGTTAGCCCAAATTGGAATAATTTTACTATAACACGTCGATTTGGAGTCCCTCGAAACTTTACTATAAAATATGAGCTTATATACAGTGAGGAGAAAGTAATTCAAGTAGGGCTAGCCCAACTTGGAATAAGTTTACTATAATATATTAACCTATGGTGCAGGAGGGACGATTTAAGTGAGGAGAATTGTTAGATTTATCCGATATCACGGAGGTTACTTATATATTGAAGTTTCGTTTTAGGGGCACGTTGGGCCCAAAACAGAATAGGAAACTTAAGTAGAGAGGCCGATAGACAATAGTGATTGAGCGTCTCAACCTGGTTTCCCGCGGAAGAACCTCGTCAGAACTATCAAAGCATATATCCCCAGAAGTTCTCCAACAGAAGCAGCAGCTGGTGCAGCTTCTCCATCACGAACCTCTCCACACTGCTGATCTCCATATGATTTTCCTTGTCTCGAGTATCTTGAGCTAGAAATAGAGCTTTGCCTTTAATAGCTGAATTTTATATTTTTATAACAAAGTAATTTTCCCGCTCTATAATTGCAGTTTATTTATAAATGAAAAAAATAAAAAACTCAGAAAGGTAAAGTAGGCATTCATTTGATGTAAACAACGTCATATTATGATTCTTCTTTATTGAGATACCTTCGGTCCTGTTCGCGTATAGGCTAAGGCATTCCTCGTGTGGTAATTATGGACAACACATGCTTTCGCTCACCTGGAAAGCAGCAGGTTGGCCCCTTCTTTCCCGCAAGTGCTAGTACGGATTCCATGACTATTCTCATCTATGGAGCCTTCGTTTAAGAGCCTGATTTGGTCGCATATTGGTTAAAAGTAGAAGTAATGCTAACAGAAATTATGAAGAACATGGGAGCCCCTTTTATTTTACTGCATTGCCGATTACTAGTCCATGGTTTAAGATAAACTACTACACATAACAAAGTGGACTATGATGTCATTAGCCTCGTTTTGATATATCAAACGTAAGAGTTTGAAGATTCTAACTGTGGCGTGCTGTGTCATTAAAAATAGACTACAGACCCAATGGTACGTCTTGCCTATTGCTTTCTCCATCCTAGACCAGTCCATTCCCACCACTAAAGTTTAATGATTTTCAGTACCAAGATTCCAGACGTAGGACCTGATATCTTATCTTCATGCAACCTACTGAATACCCAATTGACCAAAAAAAAAAAGCTTCGACCGGCTTTTTGGTATCCTTAGGAGGTAAGAAAATACGTAGAATGCTTTCTCATCGTATTCGTAATGCGTGCATTGGATGGTGAACATTAGTTTCTTTTGCCAGTATATATTGAAGGAGATGGTTTTATTATTTACAGGGACGAGTGATCGACTGAGAGGAAGATAGAAGGGAGCGCAGAAGCCGCTTTGAACTAATCCTTGTTGGTCTACCTCATGGAGAAGTTGAGAGAACTTGTTTGGGAGACTGTCAAAGAACATCCATGGCTGTCTGGATCTTTGTTGCTGCTCCTGCTTTGGCTTGGCTTTCCCAAGCCAGGAACACCGGGGAAGATGATGAAAGCACCAGGAAGGGGTGGTGAGAAGATACGTAGGTCGGCGTTTGAAGGGAACCCAAGAGGGTACTTCAGAGATTTGAGGGCCAAGTGACGCTAGTGATCATCACCTGCTGAGATCTGTCGTGAGCTTCCAGATGCATGTATTTCATGAATTGCACCGCTTTTTATTTTACTTATTAGGATCTACGTGTGCTTTGGGTCTCGAAGAAAAGCGTCATTTTCTTCTCTGATGTGTTCAAGTTCTTAATATAAGTGAAAATCTCTGGGCTTGTAGCATCTCAGTTTCGAATGTTATTATCCGCTACAAAACTCTCCACACTGCTTATCGCCAGGTCAATCGCTCCCTTCAGTTAAATCGTCTTTTCTGTTCTGCGAAAAAAATCAATCGTTTCATTCATGTTGGGCAAGATTTTAAAAAAGTTACTTTGTAAATGGAGTGGCAGTAAGTAATGAGACTCTTGGTTTCTAGCAATTGTTTAGGGTCTCATTAATCGGCCTTCTTGCCCAAGATCTTGGGAAAGTACCCCCGTCCCTTGGACAAATGCATTAATAGAGTCGCCGGGAAATAAAGCAGCTTCTTTCTTTTCCCAAAGCCCTGGAAGTTGGATCGTCCAACTCCATGACTCCTCACTTGTTGTCATAATTTCATTTGGGTCATCCTCTTAATGGGACTGCACCCCATATAACAATGGCCTAAAGAAATTTCTTTTCCTATAAAGTTAGTGAGGCAATATCCGTGGCAGTGTGGAATATCGGTGTTGCTGCTATTGCTGCCGTACTACGTTCCTGGACTACTGAAAATGATGTTAAAAGCTATAGTGATGATAAAAGTAGTAAAAATCATGAAGGTGCTGATAATAGTGAGAGGATCTGTGAAGATGATGAAAGCTCCCGGGAGAGGAGGTTTTATGATAGCCAGCGCGGTGTTTGAGAGCGACCAAAGTGGATACTTCAAAGCTTTGAGGGGCAAGTAATTGCGAATGCATGCATGAACGAATCAGCAGATGCTTTGATGCTTGCGGCAGTAATCTAACTGTTTGAGAAAACTGTCTTGAGCTAGGAAAAAATTATGTTTGCCTCTGCAGTGTTATCGAAATGATGTGTTACTTGTTTTTTAATAGTAAAAAAGGTTAGGCACTGATTTCTCTTGTTCACCATAGAAACATTGTTAAGCTACTTCACAACTCACAATTTAAGAGAAGCTTCATTTTCGTCTTTTAACGTGTTCCAGTATTTTGTTAATGGCTTTTAGTATCTTGCCTTATATGCTCTTATCCATGACAAAACACTCTCCACTCTAGTGACTAGACATTATTGCTCATCCCCGAGCCACTATCTGTTTGATCATCTTGGGTAAGGTTGAGAAAGCTTACTGAACAGACGGAGAAGAACATAATTACAAAGGAATGATTATTACTTTAAGAGTACCAATCTAACTTTGTACGTACCAAGATCCTAGGTTCTATCATCTTTCCCCTGTTTTCACAACAAATGCATTGATGAGGTCGTTAGGAATAAAGCAGCTTCCTTCTTTTCCTGGAGCTCTGGAAGTTGGGACGTCGGACTCCATGACTCCTCACTTGTTGTGTACGGTGCTTTGCCTATAAATTGGAGGCAGTCGTCGAGTGAGTCGCTCCATACTGCGGGGGTGGTGAAGAAAGATGGAAGGAAGCTCAAAAACTGTTTTCAATGCATTTCTTTAGCCAACGATTTCCTGGCCTTTGGAAGGAAGGTGGTGGACTTTTCGAGGCAGAAAGCAGAGAAGCATCTTCCCCAGTTGATGAGCTCGGTGAGCAACGCAGTGGAGAGGTCCATGGATGAGCTCCTGCCCCATATGGAGAAGTGTCTTGGCGTCGTTCTTGATAACATTGAGCAGCATTTCGTCCCTTTGGTCATCAAAGCCGGTGAAAATGGTGTGGAGTCTGAGAAGAAGCATCCTTTGCTGTGTGGATCATCGCTACTTCTTGTGATGTTGCATTACTTACCTGGACTAAAGCTGCTACTAAAGATGATGCAGAAATTGATTGTCAAATAAAAATTATTTTTTCGGTGGATACCAAATCTGGTTCTTCTTCCTTTCTCCCTCTTCCCCTAATTAGGATTTTTTTTCATTGTTTTCCATTTTTTTTAAAAAAAAAATAGACAGCTTTATATAATATTCATATATTATATCAATTTGGAGATAGAAGCTATCAGCTTCCCGAGTTTATTTCAATTTTATCCAATTTTTTAAAATTTCTTCGTCTCGTTTTATGTAAATCCATACTCCGAACTGGAACGAATAGTCAGTATAAAGCCACCTTCATATCCATACAAATTACACGCAAAAAAATCACTTTCATGTTCATATCTGTACCTACGAAAGCTTTTAGCATTCAGTTGTCATATATATTACAAAGCAACCCCCTCACATAACTCATAGAAATGGTGAAAATCCAAGAAATACAGACGGGCTAATAGAGGGCACAGGTTACACAACATACTCCCAAAGAGGCTGGCCTGCATGTAAGCCTCTCAAATATGTTCTGCCGTTGGCTTCGAATGGGCTCTGGGCATAAGATGGCCGTTCCTTCCCTAGGCTTTCATCATTCTCACTCTACCACCACCGCTACTACAAGAATAGGCAATAAAATATTAAATTTATCTCGCATTATATTTTGAGGTGATTGATTATTTATATATAAATAATAGGAAATTTTTATTCCTCAAATTTATTTTTTGTTTAAATTAAGAAAGCTGGTAAAACCTGTTGCAAGTCTTCTTTTGGGCCCATTAAGCCCAACAGTGATATCGGAACCTTTAGAGTCTCTCTCAAGATTTTATTATAAAATGTGAACCTACATATATTGAGTGAAAAATAATTCGAATAAGGTTAGCCCGAATTAGAATAACTTTACTATAACATATCGATTTGGAGTCCCTAGAAATTTTACTATAAAATATGGGCCTATATATAACGCAGAGAAAATGATTCTAGTAGGGTTAGCCCGAAGTGGAATAACTTTATTGTAACATGTTAACCTAAGGTGCAGGAGAACTGATTTAAGTGAAGAGAATTATTATATTTATTCGATATCATGGAGGTAATTAGTTATTTATATATAGAAGTTTCTTTTTTAAGGGCTGATTGGGCCCAAAACAAAATAAGAAACTTAACAGTATAGCCACTGAGAGGCCGATAGACAACAGTGGTTGAGCGTCTCAACCTGGTTTCCGGCGGAAGAACCTTGTCAGAACTATCAAAGCATATATCCCCAGGAGTTCTCCAACAGAAGCAGCAGCTGGTGCAGCTTCTCCATCACGAACCTCTCCACACTGCTGATCTCCATCGTATATATATTTCCTTGTCGGAGTATCTTGAGCTAGAAATAGAGCTTTGCCTTCAACAGCTGAAATTGATATTTTTATAACAAAGTAATTTTCGCGCTCTATAATTGCAGTTCATTTATATATGAAAGAAATAAAAAACTCAGAAAGGTGAAGTAGGCATCCATTTGATGTAAACAACGTCATATCATGATTCTTCTTTATCGAGATTTCTTCGGTCCTCTTCGCGTATAGGCTAAGGCATTCCTAGCGGGGTAGCTTTGGACAACACATGAGTTCACTTACCTGGAAAGCAGCAGGCTGGCCCCTTCTTTCCCGCAAGTGCTAGTACGGATTCCATGACTATTCTCATCTGTGGAGCCTCCGTTTAAGAGCTGATTTGGTCGCATATTGGTTAAAAGTAGAAGTAATGCTAATAGAAATTATGAAGAACATGTGAGGCCCTTTTATTTTACTGGATTGCCGATTACTAGTCCATGGTTTAACATGAACTACTACACATAACAAAGTGGACTATGATGTCATTAGCCTCGTTTTGATATATCAGAGTTTGAAGATTCTAATTGTGGCGTGCTGTGTCATTAAGTATAGACTATAGACCCAATGGTACGGCTTGCCTATTGCTTTCTCCATCCTAGACCAGTCCATTCCCACCACCATGGATGCATAAATCGGAATCGGAATCGGTTTTCTAAAGAATTGGAATCGGAATCGTAATCGGTCTGAATCGGCCAAGAATCGGTTCAGTTGAATTGGTCCAAATTAATTTAATCGGTTATATATAATAATTTGACAATTTATAATATAAATATATTAAAATTGGGTATTGATGTTATTTTGATATTATTCTGTGTATTATAGTTTCTGATATTTTTAAATATTTTTTAAGATTTTTTAAATTATTTAGAATTAATTATTATTTTTGACTCGTGTTAGACTCGAGTCAACTTTTAATTACAAGAATGCCACTCTTTACCCTCGCCGCCGCCGCCGCCGCTGGCCCGGTCGGCGGCGAGTCTCGCGGCGGCGATGTCGGAGGATGTCGGTAGCCCAGTCGGACAAACAATCAGCGGCCCGCAGCCGGCGGCGAGGCGGCCCGGAGTGGTGGCGAGTCGGCGGCGAGTCGCGGCGATTCGTGCATTACAGCCCGATTCGGTCCGGCCAAACTTCGGCAGCGACGTTGCGAGGTCGGCGGCGAGGTCAGTAGCCCGGTCGGCGGCGAGCCCGGAGTCGGGGAGCACGGTGGAGGGCGGAAACGGGGCGGCGACGGGCGGACGAGCGGTGGCGACGGCGTGGGGGGAGCGGGTTTGATTTTAGGTTTTTAAAATCCAAATTACCATTTTACCCATGTTTAAATAATTTAATAAAAATCATACCTAGGGTATTTTAGTAATTTTATTAAAAAACATATTCCGATTTAAATTTGCCGATTCCGATTCCGAGTTAAATCGGTTGGAATCGGCCGAACTCGGCCGATTCCGATGCCGATTCGGGGCCGACCGAGTCGGCCCTGAAATCGGATCGGCGTCGCGCCGATCCGATTTAAATCCGCCGGCCGATTCGGATTTAAATCTGCCAGCCGATTCGTGCAACGGAGGATTCCAGACGTAGGACCTGATTTCTTGTCTTCATGCAACCTACTGACTACCCAATTGACCAAAAAAAAAAGCTTCGACCGGCTTTTTGGTATCCTTAGGAGGTAAGAAAATACGTAGAATGCTTTCTCATCGTATTCGTAATGCATGCATTGGAAGGTGAACATTAGTTTCTTTTGCCAGTATATATTGAAGGAGATGGTTTTATTATTTACAGGGACGAGTGATCGACTGAGAGGAAGATAGAAGGGAGCCCAGAAGCCGCTTTGAACTAATCCTTGTTGGTCTACCTCATGGAGAAGTTGAGAGAACTTGTTTGGGAGACTGTCAAAGAACATCCATGGCTGTCTGGATCTTTGTCGCTGCTCCTGCTTTGGCTTGGCTTTTCCAAGCCAGGAACACCGGGGAAGATGATGAAAGCACCAGGAAGGGGTGGTGAGAAGATACGTAGGTCGGCGTTTGAAGGGAACCCAAGAGGGTATTTCAGAGATTTGAGGGCCAAGTGACGCTAGTGATCATCACCTGCTGAGATCTGTCGTGAGCTTCCAGATGCATGTATTTCATGAATTGCACCGCTTTTTATTTTACTTATTAGGATCTACGTGTGCTTTGGGTCTCGAAGAAAAGCGTCACTTTCATCTCTGATGTGTTCAAGTGATTCTTAATATAAGTGAAAATCTCTGGGCTTGTAGCATCTCAGTTTCGAATGTTATTATCCGATACAAAACCCTCCACACTGCTTATCGCCATGTCAATCGCTCCCTTCAGTTAAATCGTCTTTTCTGTTCTACGAAAAAAATCAATCGGTTGATTCATGTTGGGCAAGATTTTAAAAAAGTTACTTTGTAAATGGAGTGGCAGTAAGTAATGAGAGTCTTGGTTTCTAACAATTGTTTAGGGTCTCATTAATCGGCCTTCTTGCCCAAGATCTTGGGAAAGTACCCCCGTCCCTTGGACAAATGCATTAATAGAGTCGCCGGGAAATAAAGCAGCTTCTTTCTTTTCCCAAAGCCGTGGAAGTTTGATCGTCCAACTCCATGACTCCTCACTTGGTGTCATAATTTCATTTGGGTCATCCTCTTAATGGGACTGCAACCCATATAACAATGGCCTAAAGAAATTTCTTTTCCTATAAAGTTAATGAGGCAATATCCTTGGCAGTGTGGAATATCGGTGTTGCTGCTGTTGCTGCCATTGCTGCCATTGCTGCCATTGCTGCCATTGCTGCCATTGCTGCAGTACTACGTTCCTGGACTACTGAAAATGATGTCAAAAGCTCTAGTGATGATAAAAGTAGTAAAAATCATGAAGGTGCTGCTAATAGTGAGAGGATCTGTGAAGATGATGAAAGCTCCTGGGAGAGGAGGTTTCATGATAGCCAGCGCGGTGTTTGAGAGCGACCAAAGTGAATACTTCAAAGCTTTGAGGGGCAAGTATAATTGCGACGATGCATGCATGCAACGAATCAGATGCTTGCGGCAGTGTTATCGAAATGATGTGTTACTTGTTTTTTAATAGTAAAAAGGTTAGGCACTGATTTCTCTTGTTCACCATAGAAACATTGTTAAGCTACTTCACAACTCACAATTTAAGAGAAGCTTCATTTTCGTCTTTTAACGTGTTCCAGTATTTTGTTAATGGCTTTTAGTATCTTGCCTTATATGCTCTTATCCATGACAAAACACTCCACTCTAGTGACTAGACATTATTGCTCATCCCCGAGCCACTATCTGTTTGATCATCTTGGGTAAGGTTGAGAAAGCTTACTGAACAGACGGAGAAGAACATAATTACAAAGGAATGATTATTACTTTAAGAGTACCAATCTAACTTTGTACGTACCAAGATCCTAGGTTCTATCATCTTTCCCCTGTTTTCACAACAAATGCATTGATGAGGTCGTTAGGAATAAAGCAGCTTCCTTCTTTTCCTGGAGCTCTGGAAGTTGGGACGTCGGACTCCATGACTCCTCACTTGTTGTGTACGGTGCTTTGCCTATAAATTGGAGGCAGTCGTCGAGTGAGTCGCTCCATACTGCGGGGGTGGTGAAGAAAGATGGAAGGAAGCTCAAAAACTGTTTTCAATGCATTTCTTTAGCCAACGATTTCCTGGCCTTTGGAAGGAAGGTGGTGGACTTTTCGAGGCAGAAAGCAGAGAAGCATCTTCCCCAGTTGATGAGCTCGGTGAGCAACGCAGTGGAGAGGTCCATGGATGAGCTCCTGCCCCATATGGAGAAGTGTCTTGGCGTCGTTCTTGATAACATTGAGCAGCATTTCGTCCCTTTGGTCATCAAAGCCGGTGAAAATGGTGTGGAGTCTGAGAAGAAGCATCCTTTGCTGTGTGGATCATCGCTACTTCTTGTGATGTTGCATTACTTACCTGGACTAAAGCTGCTACTAAAGATGATGCAGAAAGGATCTGTGAAATGTTGAAAGCTCCCGGGGATGGCGTTCAGTGATGGCCAGGGAGGCTTTTGATAGCGGTTGGAATTTTATTTTAACTTAGAAGTGGTCTTCATAATATATATGGTTTATATATTATAATTCAAATATATTAATTATTGATATAATTAATTATAATCATTATAACGTAGTTATTTATACATTTCTTAATAGGAAAAGTTAAATACAACATATTTCTTTAGGGTGCCTAATGTGGGTATTTTTTTCTTTATCTACGTGCCCGTCACTTTTGAAGTGCAATGGATAAGAAGATCTCAAAAAGCCAATCGAAAAAATTTGTTATGAGTGGAAGTATGATTTGTATATAACATTCATTGGGGGAATTTTTCTTCTATAAATTTCTCCCAGTGAAATTTGTTTCTTTATTCCATACCATTATCATAATGATTTTGAAATGAAAATTTCTTATTCTTCTATTTGTATGATGACAATATTAATAATTACAGTCAAAGAGAATTGATAACAAAGAAAGTGAAAACCTTTTGGGTTTATTTAATTGATTCGTGTGTTATAAAAAATTTGCTTGCATGAACAACCAAAGGAAGAAGACGCTTTAGTCTTTGGCAATTATGCCTTGGGCTACATGTTACATTAATGTCAGATAAGTAGTAAAATGTTTTTAAATCTCAATAAAAGGTCATATTAATGAAAATTTTTAATAAAAGGTTGAATACATTTTAATAATTTAAAATAATGACCTTAAATAGGCAGGCTTATTTAATCATTCTGAGTTTTATTCTTATTTCGTGGGTCTATAAATATGTAGTGGTCACTTATTTGAGACCCAATTTCAAGTTGTATTTAAAAACCCATGTTTTCGCTTAATTAATAAGTAATTGTTGGTAATTTTTATGTGCCCGATTTAGTGAATAAATAAATAGTTCAACAAACAAACTATAATTGACAGTTCGATAATTATTTATGTGTCCGTCCATATATATTTTGCTTTGTCCATAAATAATCCGATCAATTTTTATAAAAAATACATAGTTTGGTCATAGACACGAATATTGACCGAACTATTTTAGTTCATTTAGCTGTCTATACACGTACATAATTATGTTTGGACAATAAAGTTAGCATGTCATGAATTATTTATGGTGTTCAAGTCATGTCCAATTTATCCATATGATGTCGAAGGACTATCCGCACCTAATTGTGAGATGATCATTTATTATTGTGCGTGTGATTGAGTATTCATATATAAATTTTGGGTTATTTGTATTTTTATATCTGTCATACATGAAATGTTTGAATATGACATAATAGTTTAAATAGATTGTATTGATGTTAAATGATCAGTGTATTTTAAATTAATTGAAGAGTAGCTACAACATCTTTAATTAAGATAAAATATACATAAAGTGAAATATAAATCACATATAGATTTTAATACATCAAATTTTAATTAAACATTGTGATTATGATCACTTTACCTCACAGGAAGGTTATTATGATTATTTTATTAATTATGATAAAATATAAAATGTTTATATTTCTTAATTAGCCTACATGCATTGAGAGATATTTAATATTTTTTCTAATTTTATCGTTGAAATAGTACATTAATCTATTTTGTATTAAAGTCTTTGCTCATAGGTAGTTTTTAATGACATTGATTCATTTTAGTATGTTTGTATTGGTAAGCATATAGCTGTAGTGATGATATATAATGTACCCCAATATTTGTGATAATAAGCACGATTATATATTTCTTACAGATGTTTTATCTTTGATAATTTCTGATAATAAATCTAAGGTTCACTATTTAAGTGGGGATCATAATTATAAAGAATTGAAAGAGAAAATCCTTCTTTATTTGAGGTGCATAGACCTTAACTATACTCTTTTTAAGTATGAGCCTCTTGTTCCTACTGAGTCTAGCACTCAAAGCGAGAATTTACTATATGAACGTTGGGAGTGATCCAATCCTTGAGCTTAATGTTCATTAAATCTCGCATTAAAACTAGTATTTATCGGTCAATTCCTAAATGTGAGTTTGTGAAGGATTATATAAAGCTATTGATTAATAGCTTGAGACATTAAACAAATTATTGGCTAGTACCTTAATAGCAAAATTATCATCAATGAAGTTCACTAGTATTAGTGGTGTGCGTAAGCACATTATGGAAATGAGAGAGATTACTTTTCAGCTTAAATCTCTGGAGATTGAGATTTTTTAGTCTTTTTGGGTGCATTTCATCCTTAATTCTCTCCCTTCTGAATATGATTCTTTTAAAATAACTTATAACACAGAAGGAAAAATGGTTAATAAATGAACTTTTAACTATATGTGTTTAAGAAGAAGGAAGATTAATTCATGACATAAGGGAAAGTGTACATATAATGACTTTTGGAAAAAACAAAGGGGGATCGGGGAGGGTAGAGGGGGGAAGGGGAGAGGGTAGGGTACATTTTAGTTAAATGGACTTGACCCACGACAAAGTGAGAAGGAGGAGATGTTAGAGAATTCAATTCAGTGTCTCGGGAACCTGAGATATTGAATGGCAGTGACTTAAGGACATGCAGGGGATGTTGGCAAAGTTATCAAAAAGTTTTTGCCCCTTTTAGAATTTTGCTGCATGTCTCTTTGACACTTGTAAGCCTTCACCACAAAAAAGATTGTCCTTTAATAGGTTTAGAATGAACCATTAACCTGTTTCAATTAGGTTTCAAAAAACAATCTAACTTAATACAATTAATATTATAACAATAAGTTGAATACGAGCAAACTAAAACTCAACTCGTGTTGATGGCCCTTAAGGGTAGGGTGGGTTAAGATAATCTAATGACTATGTTTGACTGATGTTCAAAGTGTTTGTCACTGTACTCAACCTACAAATTATGACCGAATAAATACAAACTAAATGTGGATATTTCTTCGACCAATGATTGATCGAGTGATAGACAAAAATTATAAATTAATAATATTTTTGAAGTTTACTACTAAATTATCATTAAAAATTAATAAAGTTAATGCATATTAACCTTACCCTTAGATTTTGAACTTTTCATGGTAATATGATATTTATTTATTTAAATATTTCCTTTAAGAAAAATGATTTTAATTTTTATGCTAATTTACATGAGATAAATTAAAAAAATTAAATATCATAATTATATACATGGGGTGTTCATTTTTTGTGTTAAAAATTAGTATTTATAATGGAAGAATAAATTAAATAATACAATAATTGTAAGATGAAAATAAATTCTTATATTAACTGAATTTTGGTCGCGTTCAATCCGTGACAAACACCCGAAGACAATCGAATTTTTTACCGAGGCTAATTAGACGGATATGGACAATGCCTTATCCAATGCCCAACAAGACGGATGTGCACCCTACCGAAAGGCTAGGGCTAGTGGCCTTTACCATGGGGTTGGGCCGCTCTTAATCATGATCCATTAGCACTAATGGCCAATGGGCCTTTGCTCCATCATCGTCTAGTAGGGTACGCAAAAGGAGTCTTTTCGATTAATTAACTATTAATTAATGAGTTAATTTATACCCCTCTTCGTCCTTCTTCTACCGATCGCTCTCCTCCTCTTCCATCGTCTCCTCTAATTCATCTGTAATTTCTTATCCTTTTTCTTTCTCAATTTCGTTTTTTTTCATTTTTTTTGTTTATTTTTCGATTTTTTTGAAAAAAATTGGATGCTATCGTTGATCACAATATTGATTGATTGCGCGTGTGCTTTTTATTTTGGTAGAATTGCGGTTGTTGGGTGTCTTCCCGTCGCCATGGCCAGGAGCTCCTTCAAGTTGGAACATCCCCTCGGTTTGCCCTTCCATCCTATGTAGTTCTGTTGTTAGTTGGGTGGTCGTATGATTTTATTTTATTTTTCGATATATTGTGGATTATATGTTTTCTGTTTGTTATCGTTCATATTTTCATGGCTTGATGTATTGGTGTTGTAGAATTGTATTGTTGAACTGATTTGAGAAGCGCTACTATATGTTTGGATGCCGCCTTGTCCATGCCGGCTTTCTTTCGGTTTAGTTTGGTACTTGTATGCATTGATCTTTGCTTTTTACAAGGTACCTGTTGTTCTGTTCTGGAACTGTTTGCTAGTTGTCTAGAAAAAAATTCCTTAGAGATGATCCTTGGCCATGGGAATAAAAACTTTTGTGGCTTTTGGGGTTTTGCTGCTTGACGTTGATATGTCTGAATATTTGTAAATTGAATGTGCTCCACGTTGAATCTCAAATTTGCAAGCTGGCTTGGTCATATGGTAGATTGTGTTGGTTCTTGTGATTTGTGAAGTTGTTGACAAGATTGATTCTCCTGGCTGGAAAGGCCGAGGAGGGATTAATTTATTTTTCATGTCTGTTCGTGAATTTTTAATTCTCAAGACATGGACTCATGGCAATCAAATTTTACAATATTGTGTTTGATATGTTTAATCATGCTTTGAGGGTATACAAAGCTTCTTTCGGGCTTTCTAAGTGAAGTTTCTTGTATTTCTTTTTTATGAAAACAAAAAATTAGAGAGGAGGCAAGCTGAAGCATCACGTATCCGAGAAAAACACCCTGACAGAGTGCCGGTATGAATGACTTAATTCTCATATTGTTGCCCAATTGAAAAATAAAAATATGATGTTTTAGCCGTTAACATTGTTTCTTTGTTTCTTGGTATATTTGATATGCAGGTGATCGTTGAGAAGGCTGAAAAAAGTGACGTTCCAGATATTGATAAGAAGAAGTGAGTTGATTCTATTTGTACTTTATGCATGTGCATTATTGGTTACAAAATAAAAGCTCATACACGTTCGTGTGATTGATTAGCCAATTGCTATACGAAGCCTAAGTTATTAAAATTGCGATGTGAAGCCCAAACTGTTAAAATTTATGGTCAGTTACTTCTGGTTGGACAGTTAACAAAAAGTGGAGAGCTTATGCAGGTATCTTGTTCCTGCTGATTTGACTGTGGGTCAGTTTGTTTATGTGGTTCGGAAGAGGATAAAGTTGAGTCCTGAGAAGGCTATTTTTGTTTTCGTCAAGAATGTTCTGCCTCCAACTGGTAATTGTTCTTTATATTTTATCATGTGAACTTTTTTATGTAACAGATTAACTCATTATCATGTAGCATTCATGACATCGATTACTTTGGTATTTACAGCGGCCTTGATGTCTGCGATCTATGAGGAGAACAAGGATGAAGATGGCTTTCTTTACATGACTTACAGTGGAGAGAACACATTCGGGATCAACCTTCTGGAGATCTAGTTCTCATCCTTTTCTGCAAATAAATAACTAATATCGATTCAAACTGTATATTTACATTTAACTTTGCTTCCTAAGTCTGAATATGAATGGATGCACTGATTGCATCTTATGGGATTTTATCAAGATGATCAGAAAACATTAGGTTGATGCTTTTCTTTTAAAGGTCATTATTGTATTTAGATTTGATTTAATGCATATATGCTTCCTTACATACTATTGTTATGAATGATTAGTTAGTGAATGAAGTGATTAGCTTTGCCACATCTATACCTGATATTCTCTCTTGCTTTTAATGGGCCACTTTTATCTCCCATTCTTGGTATCTTCTAAGCATGGAATTGGTAGGATCTTTCTACTTGCATTTGCATTTTTTGTGATGCATTAACAGGTGCATTCGCTTTAACGAAACTGCTTGCTCTGCCTTGTAAATTAAAATCTATATGTTATTCTTTCCCAAATAAAGTCAATTTTTCATTCTTACATTGTTGTCAGCAACAAATAGATGGTTCATAATCAATAGGATTTTCCTCGCCAAAAGGACAGACGGGCAAAGGATTAATGAAGCTACGTTCCGCATGCAAGGACCTTCTCTTTTCTTGTGATACAAAATCTGATAAATGGGCGATCGGTTTGTATGTCTAATTCACAATAAAATAAAGACGATAGCACGAGACAGCTATCAAAATTGCCTGCTACGCGGCTACGGAGCAATTCAATGCGTACAACAAATCCACATTTGTTAAGTCCCCAAGTGCAACTTCTTGACGCCTTCACTTGGGTTATTTTCTTTTCTAATCCTCTAAACGTACACGATCTCATATGTTAACAAAATTAGTATACAACAACTCCCTTCATTACCTTGCATAGACACATACCCCTATTTTAACACCAATGGCAAAGAAGTACGACCCACATAAAGCATAGGAAAACCGCACTTTGAAATAGCGAAAATGTTGCCACCTTCTGGTCATGGTTGCATGAATCGGAATCGGAATCGGAATCGGTTTTCCAAGGAGTCGGAATCGGAATCGGAATCGGTTTGAATCGGCCAAGAATCGGTTCAGTTGAATCGGTCCAAATTAATTTAATCGGTCATATATAATAATTTGACAATTTATAATATAAATATATTAAAATTGGGTATTGATGTTATTTTGATATTATTCTGTCTATTATAGTTTTTGATATTTTTAAATATTTTTTAAGATTTTTTAAATTATTTAAAATTAATTATTATTTTTAACTCGAGTTAGACACGAGTCAACTTTTAATTATGAAAATGCCACTCTTTACCCGCCGCCGCCGCCGGCACGGTCGGCGGCGACGTCTCGCGGCGGCAATGTCGGAGGATGTCGGCAGCCCGGTCGGACGAACAGTCAGCGGCCCGCAGCCGGCGGCGAGGCGGCCCGGAGCGGCGGCGAGTCGCGGCGATTCGTGCGTCACAGCCCGATTCGGTCCGGCCACACTTCGGCGGCGACGTTGCGAGGTCGGCGGCGACGTCGGTAGCCCGGTCGGCGGCGAGCCCGGAGTCAGGGAGCACGGCGGAGGGCGGAAACGGGGCGGCGGCGGGCCGACGGGCAGCGGCGGCGCGGAGAGGAGCGGGTTGATTTTAGGTTTTTAAAATCAAAATTACCATTTTACCCATGCTTAAATAATTTAATAAAAATCATACGTAGGGCATTTTAGTAATTTCATTAAAACCGATTCTGATTCCGATTGACCGATTCCGAGTTAAATCGGTCGGAATCGGCCGAACTCGGCCGATTCAGGGCCGACCGAGTCGGCCCCGAAATCGGATCGGCGCGATGCCGATCCGATTTAAATCGGCCGATTCCTGCAACAGAGCTTCTGGTTTCTCATCTGAGACTCGGTGGCACAAGTGATCAGAAACCTTTCTTGAGTGATACCCTCTTTGGTCAGCAACCAATTATGGGGAATAAGATGAGCCATGTAGTTATCACCAGCATGAAATATAAGTTTAATGAGACGACTTATAAAATTTTATTTATATTTTTCTATACAAAGTAGAATTTTGTTGATGTTAAATATAACATTCTCTTGATAGTTTTTGAAAATATTTGGCTCATAAAAGGAGAGTTTGGAAACAAATTTAATCATCTCAAGTTAAAGTGGGGTCGTAATATATGGTGTGAGATTGATACATTTTTCTTTTGAGGTGAATGCTATTTTCTCAATTTTTCATATATTGTATTTTTCAAGAGTTGTATCTTTCAGATCTTTTTATTAGTTTGATTTGTATTAAAACAGTTTTTTCAAATTTTATTCAATACTTAATTGTAAGAGATTTCTTAATCAAAGTTGATCGAGTAAGATGATTTTCTTTTCTCTAATTTGAAAGAAAATTTCAATCCATTTTTTATTTTGGTGTCTCCTATTTCATCTTATATTTGTTTTTCATTTCATCTTGATGGGAAATATTTTTTCGGTTGTTTCTGCTGGAGCGTTTATTTTCCAACAAGTGGCATTAGAGCTTTGGTTCTTTCCTTTTTTTGTATAGGTTTTTGGGTAGTAACCTTTTGTGTCAGATGAAAAATAAGAAACATGTTAAGATAGTTGCCCTTAAGGGTAAGTCTAATTGGCATTAATGAAAGGGTCATATGATTGATTGTTTATTCACTAAGGATTTATATGATCCAATTCTTGGTCCTTCTAAGTCATTGAGTTTCAGTCCACCGTTGAGTGCTACTCTGGTTGTGACTGATGAAGGGAAGGCTCCTTCGATTCCTTCGCCTCTGCCTATGCATTTCTAGGTCCTTTTAACATTCTACAGGTTATTATTTCTTCAGCTTTAACTAGTATGCAGGAAGACAAGCTATTGAGAATATTGCGGGAGCATAAGCTGGCTATATGATGGTCTATTGATGACATTCGTGGTATTAGTCCTTCCTTTTGTATGCATAAAATCATTCTTGAAGATGGATATAAACCCTCAATGGAACATCAACAACGACTAAATCCAATCATGAAGGATGTCGTCAAGAAAGAAATCATCAAGTGGCTTGATGCAGGTATAATTTTTCCTAATTCTGACAGTTCTTGGGTGAATCCTATGCAGTTTGTAACTAAGAAGGGTGGTACGACTGTAGTAGCAAATGAGAAAAATGAATTAATTCCAACAAGGACAGTGACGGGATAGAGAGTATGCATGGATTACTAAAAACTCAACAAAGCTACCAGAAAAGATAACTTCCCATTACCATTCATTGACCAAATGTTGGATAGGCTAGCCGGCAAACAATTTTACTGTTTCCTTGATGGATATTCGGGATACAATCAAATTGCGATCCTCCCGGAGGATCAAGAGAAAACAATCTTCACATGTCCGTATGGTACATTTCCATTTCGCAAGATGCCATTTGGCCTTTGCAATGCTCAAACCACTTTTCAGCGATGCATGATGAGGATTTTTTCAGATATGGTGGAACATGGAATAGAGGTATTTATGGACGATTTCTTTGTTTTTGGTGATACTTATGATAATTGTTTGCAGGTTCTTGATTGGGTTCTCCACCAATGTGAAGACACTAATTTGGTTCTCAATTAGGAGAAGTGTCATTTCATGGTAAAAGAGGGAATTGTTTTAGGCCACAGAGTATCCAGCAAGGGCTTGGAAGTGGATAGAGCGAAGATTGAAACAATTGAAAAACTGCCCATCCCAACATCAATTAAAGGAGTTAGAAGTTTTCTTGGGCATGTAGGTTTTTATCGTCGTTTTATTAAAGATGTTTCTAAAATTACTAAGCCACTCTCTAATTTGTTAGAAAAAGTTGTTGGTTTTGATATAAATGCTGAGTGTTTAGAAGCTTTTGAAGTCTTAAAAGCCTAATTAATTTCTTCTCTAATACTTGCTTGCCCTGATTGGAATTTACCATTTGAGCTGATGTGTGATGCCAGTGATGATGCAATTGATGCCGTTTTGGGGCAACAAAAAGATAAACTTTTTCACACAATTTATTATACAAGCAAGACACTCAACGAAGCTCAATTGAATTACACTACCACTGAAAAAGAATTGTTAGCTGTTGTGTACGCCTTTGAGAAATTTTGGTTTTATCTCATTTGTATTAATGTAATTGTTTATATAGATCATGCAGCTCTTAAATATCTATTTGAGAAAAAGATGTCAAACCTAGGTTAATTTGATTGGTGCTCCTCTACAAGTGTTTGATTTGGTAATCAAAGTCCGAAAAGGGTTCGAAAATAAAGTAGCTAATCATCTTTCTCTAGTCGAGAAAGGAAGTTTAGACGACCCTCACTCCGGATTAATGATTATTTTTCGGATAAACAACTTTTAAAGGTATCACGTTCTCTCATTCCCTGGTTTGCTGATTATGTGAATTTTCTTATTTGTCACGTACTTCCTCCCGATTTGACATATCACCAAAAAAGTTGTTCCTCCATGATGTGGGTTCTTATTTATGGGATGAACTTTTCTTGTTCAAACGCTGTAGTGACCAAGTTATTCGGAGGTAAGTGCCTAATGAAGAGATAGAGAGCATTCTCCATCATTGTCAGTCTGATTATAGTGGTCATTTTGGTGGACTGTAGACTGCGATGAAAATTCTTCAATATGGATTTTATTAGCCTACTTTATTTAAAGACTCACATCTTTTTGTTTTGTAGTGTGATCATTGCCAAAGAGTGGAAATATCTCATGTCAGCAAGAAATGCCACTTACTAACATTTTAGAAGTGAAAATTTTTTACGTCTGGGGAATTGATTTTATGGGACTGTTTATACTATCTCATCAGAATTTGTATATCCTTGTAGCGGTCAATTATGTATCAAAATGGGTGGAAGTAGCTATTTTTCCAACTAATAATTCTAATATGGTGTTGAAATTCATGAAAAAGCATATTTTTACTCATTTTGGCACTCTTAAAGCTATTATTAGTGATGAGGGTACACATTTTTATAACCGCCAATTTGATATTTTGTTGCAAAAATATGAGATCAAGCATAAGAGCCACAACTTATCACCCCCAGACAAGTGGACAAGCTAAAATTTCTAATAGGGAAATTAAAAGAATTTTGGAAAAGACTGTTTACCCTTCCTGGAAGGATTGATCTCTACATTTGGATGATGCTTTATGGGCGTATAGGACAGCTTATAAAACACCACTTGGAATAGGGGTGGGCGTGGACGTCCGAATTTGTCGGTCCGTCCGACGTTCGAAGCATGTCCGACCGAATTTGACTGACCGAATTCGACCGAATTAAAACAAACCAAACATGGACATTTTTTTGTCTGACCGAACGACCGACCGAGTGTCCGATATTTTATATCAATAATATAATGTCTTCAACATTTATAAGACTAATATTATAGTTTATAAAAATTTTAAAATATAAATATACAGTAAAATTAATTAAGTTTATACATAAAATTGATATTTAATATCTTAAATATCTAAAAATGACATACATATAAAAAGGATAAAAGTCACTCTTATATTTAGGAATTTAGAACTATACATTCACATTAATAATCATATCAAACCACTTACAATTTAGCTAACATGCTCTCAATTTTTAAAGTCAAACAAAAGATAATCAATGTCTAAAAACTTTAAAATAATCATTGGCATCAAAATGTAGTCCAATATTGCATTTACTTCAAAGATAAAATATTCTAATAATTGATTCTTCATCTAGCTCACCTACATAAAAAAAATAAAAAAAGTTAATTACTCATGTTTTATATCCTCTTTATTTTGAAATTAGGATATTTCATTTCAATATGCTTTCATAACTTTCAGTTCTTCAAACTTCTTTTCACAATAACGACAAATAGGAAATGTTCCATTCTTTTAATATTATCTATCAAAATAGGCGCATACACCGGATACTATTTTTCTCTTTTTTGATAATGTACTGTCCATAGATTCTCCTTCTTTAGCAATCGAATTTTTGCTATCTTTTTTACATCTACTTTGTTCATTTATATTTAATAATAAACTTGTATGATCCATCTTCAAAAAAATATATCACATTATAAACATAATGTAAAAACCGCAATCTGAGTCAGGGTTTTATGCTTATGAACCGATCGGTTCAAACGTCGATTCGAGTCGAGTATGTTCTAAAATATGTGTATTGAGCCGATGCCAGTCGCGTGTACGAGGCATGAGGGTCATATGTACTTAAATATATGATAATAATGTCATGAACACAAAAGAAAAAAATAAGTTATTAGAATATATAAAAGTATGCTAGTTATTTTTTTATTTTTATATATAGTGGATCGTAAAATTAATTTTAGGTCGTTTACCGCTTTAGGACGCGTTACAGGGAATTTGGGTGGGTTATTAGTTATAAAGCATGTTGTTATGATGTTGTAGTGTTTGTTTTATTTTATGAAAGTTTTTTTTATTTTATGGATTTTTTTAGGATTTATTTCGAGTTAGTTATTATTATTGACTCGGGACGGAGCCGAGTCGAGTCGAGTCAAGTCTTATTTACGATATTGCCATCGCTCAAACCCCCCAACCCTTTTTCTCTTCCCCGTCCAAACCCTTGCTGCGCCGCCCCCTTTCGTCGTCTTCGCCGCTGCCGCTGCCGCCGCCAATGTCGCCCTGCCACCGATCGTCGCCACTAGGCCTCGCCGCGGTGTTACCGTGATGCCCTGAGCACCCCGGCCGTCGCCCGGCCTCCACGACGCCGCGCCTAGCGACGTAATCGCGTCGTCGATTCCGCTGTTGGCAACTGTCGTCGTGGCCGTCCAGTCACCGCTTTGACATTGCCGACCCTCCCACGGCCTTCCCCGACAAGAGCGGAGCCCATCACTGCCCAGGCCAGCAAGATTTAGTCACCCACCACCAACTGCCTCAATTTAGCCTTTTTCCGGTGAGCTGCCACCTCTGCTGAGCACGTCGACGTCGTAGATGTGTCAGGCTCGCCAAGCCGATTCCAACGGTTCCAGCGGAGGGGTTTTGCTAGCAGCGCGGAGCGCGGCCACGGAGGGCAGGCAGCGACGGAGGCAACGGCGGTGCTGACGATTTTTTTTGGCAAATAAGGTAATTTTGGACTGTCCGCGGACATTGTTCGGGCCCGACGAACAATTTGACGTCCAAAGCCGGTCGGACAAGTTTTGTCCGATTAAATTTCGGACAGACGCGGACAATAATTCGTCCGATGTCTGTCCGACCGATGCCCACCCCTAACTTGGAATGTCTCTATACCGGTTGATTTTTGGAAAACCTTCAACTTCTAGTGGAAATCGAGCACAATGCATACTGGGCTATTTGAAAGTTAAATTTTGATACGAAGGCTTGTGGGGAAAAATGAATTCTTCAATTAAATGAGCTAGATGAGTTCCGAATGGAGGCTTAATAATGTGAAAATTATAACGCAAGTGCACGTGCCGAATCAAGTAATAAAATGATAAAAAGTATCATCCCACGAGGAATTATTACTAGAAAATTTCAGTTACCAAAATTAATTTAAGTAATTATACTTAATTGAAAGCAAAATTCAAAGAGTGATTTAATTATAAACTAAAACTAAACTAAACTAAAATGCAATATTTAAATCAAATACTAACTTCAAGACGACAAACCTAAGATTTTCAATATCACCTAGTATTTTATATGATTAAAGTTATAACTTCTATCTATGAATTATGCACTTGGATTATTAACCACGGGAATTATTTATTTATGACATCTTTTAGATTCACCATAAACTTATTACTCGCATCCAACTCCTATATCTCTATACAATTGTATATGTAAAATAATACTTTAAGTATTGCCCTTAACAGTTACCCAAGACATATGAATTTATCTCTATATCATATGTGAATCACCTAAAATAGATGAACAAAGGCTATTTTATTTGCTGATAAATTTAATCTTTCTATCTGTGGACAAGATCAAATCTCTAGATCAATCAATAGTTGATCAAGCTAATGATAGTATTAATGAACAAAATAAAATAGATAATCTGACATCACAATCACATAAATAAAAATTAATAACTTTTATTAATCCATGCACTAAGTGTCATTGAAAATCCTACAAAAGAATTTACTCTATAAAGTATTAAATTAAACACAAGAAATTCATATGTGATATGAAAGACATTGTTAAATTACAAAGAAAAGTAAATCAAAATAAAGAAAAACTCTTTTGAAGAAAGCGTCTTCTTCTTCTGATCCAACTTCTTCGTCTTTCTTCTCTCGTCTTTCATGCCATCTTATACTGTCTAATGTTGTTCTCATCTTTTGTTTCTTCACAAGAGGACATCCCCTTAAATAGAACTTCTTTGTGTTTATCCGCAACTCTAAAGATCATTAAGAATATCTTATGAAGATCATGTTTATCCCTAACGTCCAAGGATATCCTTATCTCCAAAGATCTTTACAGCATATCTTCATGAAGTTCATGTTTATCCCTAAGAAGATCTCGCTTATCTTTAGAGTCAGTTGCTACAAACACCCATTAGTTGGTTAAGGATTGTCTTCTAACTCTTATACCCTGTTAGAACAACATTAATTAGCATTTTTTACAGCAAACTCACAATAATTTCTCGCATTATTAATAATATCTAATAAACTTCTAAACTAATAAAATTGATATATAAACGACTCGAAACATGACAAAAACTCAATATAAAATACAAATAATAATAACTCTTTTCCAAAGTTATCACTTACGAAAATGCCAAACTTTCTAAGGAAAAGACAAAGAAGTGGCATGATCAAAATATTTCCTGTCGTACTTTTCAACCCAAGCCACAGGTATTATTATTTACCCGCGCAACAGGTGTTATTATTTAACTCTAGGTTGAAATTGCTTTCAGGAAAATTAAAATCACGATGGTTCGACCCTTTCAATGTCCGACAAGTATTCCCCCATGGAGCTGTGGAAATTTATAAGGAAGGTTCAGGTATAAGTTTTAATGTCAATAGGGAGAGACTTAAGCCTTATTTTGGAGGTAATGTTCATGTACACCAAACCTTCATTACTTTTTCCCCACATTAGGTATGCAGGAATAGTCTGGCTAATGACTATAAATTTAGCACTTCATTGGAGACAACCCATGCATTTTTGGTTTATTTTTCATAAGATAGGTTATTTAGTTTTTAAATTCGGGATTTTATAGTTTTATTTTGGTTTGTGTTTTATCCCTTCCAATTACTTTGTTTTAACAGGGAAGTCCTTTTGCTTTGTCATTTTGAATCTATATTTTTTTTAGCTTTGGGACAATGCATTGTTTAAGTTTGGGGGGGGGGGTTTACTTGATGTTAAAATAAATTAGGAGTTGTTAATAGCATTTTTTTTAAGTTTGGGGGGGTTTACTTCTTCTTTATTTCATATGACTCATCCAACTTATTAATTTGTTTGATGATAGAAGTGTTTATTATTTTTCTTTGTTTGATAATATAATATGAAGAGATTTTATGGGTGTCTATATTGTGAGTTGAGTTGTAAATGTTTTTCCCTATATAATTTTTATGTATCGCCCAACTTTGATTTTGATGATGCTTAGATGATGTTTACACTATTATTAATACAATTGAAGAAAGTGATGTAGACTTCTAGTAAAGATTTTCTTAAGCTAAATCATAGGTAACTTGTCATGATAGAAGTGATGTAGGTGAGTTTGCTAACTAAGTCCTTTCAAGCTATCCTTATTTCGACCAATTTTGAGCTGTAAAGTTAACCTGTTCCGCTTGTTTTCCTATAATATTAACAGACCGAGCTTTCATTTCATTTTATTTATCTTTGTTTGTTTATTGTCCTAACCTAAAACCTTAGTGATTAACTTTTTCCAAGGTTAGAATGAATTGATTACTAAATGAGAATGATATCTTGGGGTATGGAGGAGTAGAAAAAAAATGGAATTTTTTTAATGAAGTGTTTGAAATTTTATAAGTCAAATAAAAGAATATGAAAAAGGAGTTGAAAAAAATAATGTTTCGTGGTTATTCTATCAATTATATTTGTTTTTGGAAGCATAATGTGAATGTTTGGATGACATTGTTGCTGACAAAGATTTAAATTAATTTGTTTCAAGCTTGGAAAGAGTCTTGAGCTAAAGTTTATTGTTTTTTATCTTGATATCCATTTTTAGCCTTTAGGCTAGCCCCATTATAACTTAAAAAGTCTCATTGATCTTGATTGACAAGGTACTTATATTAGTGGAGAGAAAATTGATACTTGAACTTATGGAGAATTTGATTTAATTGTATTAGATGATGGTATAAGCTGATTCTAAACTCATTTGAAAGATAAGTTTGGGAGTTTTATTTTCTTTTTGTATTGGAAATTATTTTTGCATCTTTATTTTACAATTTTGATATCTTGTGAATTTTGGAATGTTATTATTTGATTTTAAGGAATGATATTTGTGCACTAATGAGAAATTATAAATTGATTTGTGGGATGAGTTGTGTGGAGTGGAAAAATGAGTCGAGTCTAGTTTTGGATTTGCTCGGGACTAGCAAATATTCAAATTTGGGAGTGTGAAAACTTTGTAAAAGAGTTATTATTCTTTGCATTTTATATTGAGTTTTTGTCATGTTTCGAGTAATTTTTATTTCAATTTTATTAGTTTAAAAGTTTATTAGATATTATTAATAATGCGAGAAATTATTGTGATTTTGGTGAAAAAAATGCTAATTAATATTATTCTAGCCGGGTATAAGAGTTAGAAGACAATCCAGAATGAATTTGGGGCGAAATCGGACAAAAAAGTATGACATGGAATTTATAACCGAGAGAAAAGTGCTCAAGCGCTATGAACAGAGTGCTCGAGCACTGGCCTTTCTGTTAAGAAAGTGTTATGGTCGAGAACTAAGCGCTCGAGCGCTTGGATTTTGAATGCTCTAGCGCTGGCAGTAGAAAAATTAATTTTTTAATATTTCTCGAGATCCTGGTGAACCCCACTTAAAATATTTGGGTGGATACTTTATAAACTTGATTAGGGTTAAAAAAAAGAATAACATTCGACGAAAAAATAACGGCACGAAAGATAAGAAGGAATGATGAAGAAGTTGGATCAGAAGAAGATGTTTTTTCTAAAAAAGTTTTTCTTATTTTGATTTACTTTTCTTTGTAATTAAATTATGTCTTTCGTATCACATATTAATTTCTTGAGTTTAATCGAATATTTTGATGGAGTAAATTATTTTCTAAGATTTTCAATGACACCTAGCGCATAGATTAATAAAGGCTATTAATTTTTATCTATGTGATTGTGATTTTGGATCATCTATTTTATTCCGTTCATAATGCTATCATTAATCTGACCATTTATTGTTAGATATAGAGATTTGATCTTGTCTAGAAATATAAATATTAAATTTGTCAATTAATAAAATAGTTTTTGTTCATATGTTTTGGGTGATTCACACATGAGATAAAAATCTACTCATATTTTTTGGGTAACTATTAAAGGCAAAACTTAAATTATCAATTTATATCCACAATTTTATATAGATATAAGAGTTGGGTGTGAGTGATAAGTTTATGATAAATTGAGAGATGTCATAAATAATTAATTTTAGTGGTTAATGATCCAAATTTATAATTCATAGATGGAAGTTAAAACTTTAATTATATAGAGCACTAGGTAAAATTGAAAATCCTAGATTTGTCGTCTTGAAGTTAACATTTGATTTAAATATTACATTTTAGATTACTTTAGCCTTAATCTATAATTTAATCACTCTTTGAATTCATTTTTATTTAAGTATAATTAATTAAATTAATTTTGATAATTGAAAACTTCTAGTAATAAATCCTCGTGGGACGATATTTTCTTATCACTTTTATTACTTCATTTAGCATGTGCACTTAGCGTTATAATTTACACATCGCCGAGTCGAGTATCATAGATGAATGGATCAAGATGGACAAAAAATGCATGATAAATGACTACATCAATGAGATGCAAGGTATATTAACTCAATTGTCTAGTTTGAATATGTCTTTTGATGATACTTGGCAAGCTTGTCTATTATTGAATACTTTATCGGAGTCTTGGGAACCTTTAGTTATTTCTTTAAATAATTGTGATAAGCAGCTGACTTTCAATATAGTTTTAAATTGTCTTTTGAGTGAAGAAGTGAAAAAGAAAACACAACAGGTAACCTTCTCTAATTCATCTCAAACTTTGGTTTCTGAATTTAGTTCTCAGGGAAGATCAAAAAGTAGGAATCCAAACGAAAGAGATAAGAGTAGTGAAAGGTCTAAATCCAGAAACAAGACCTTCAAATGCTTTTATTGTGATAAAGCCGACCATAAGAAGCAAAACTATTAAAAATACAAGAAAGATCTAAGAAATGGTAAAGTGCTTGACAATAAAAGTGAAGATGATAAGGCTGTCAATGTTGCAACAGAAGATATACTAATCATACGTGATGATGGAATGACTGCTTGACAACTAATGATGATACTAGTTGGGTGATTGATTCTGGCGCATCATTTCATGCTACCTCATGTAAAGATTTCTTCAACACATATGTGACAGCTGATCTAGGTGTGGTAAAGATGGGCAACAATAGGACTCTAAAATTGTAGGTCATGGTGATGTACATATTGTGATCGATTTTGGTTGCAAACTTGTTTTAAAAATGCGATTCATATTCATGATTTAAGATTGAATTTGATGTCAACAGGTGTGCTAGATGATGAGGGCTATGTTTCACAATTTTCATGTGACTTATGAAAATTGGTAAAAGGATCTCCAGTGATTGATAAAGGGAAGAAGTGTGGTGGTCTTTATAGGACTACATCTATTTTGGTTCACGAGAAGGTTCACGCTACCTCTACTACTCTCACAGCTGATTTGTAGCATAGGAGGTTGGGACACATGGGTGAGAAGGGGCTAGAATTTTTTAAGAAGAAAAACTATCTTAGACAACTTAATGGGACAATACTAAGCTCTTGTGATCATTGTTTGGCAGGAAAACAATGTAGGGCATCTTTTGTATCCATTGACAAGAGGAAGACACAAATACTTGAACTTGTATATTTTGATTTCTGTGGTCTAATGGAGATAAAGTCTAACAGTGGAGCCTCTTATTTTGTCACTTTTATTGATGATACTTTAAGGAAAATATGATGTTACTATTTGAAGAATAAAAGTAATGTATTCAATACTTTCAAATCATTTCATGTTCTTGTAGAGAGAGAAACAAGGAAACCTTTAAAATATTTGAGAAGTGATAATGGAGGTAAGTATTGGTCTAATGAGTTTCAGGTTTATTGTGACAAACATGGCATTTGGCATGATAAAACTGTTCCCTATACCCTACAATTGAATAGAGTAGCTGAGAGAATGAACAGAATAATTTAAGAAAGGGTTAAATGTATGCTTTCGACAACAAAATTACATAAAAGTTTTTGGGTTTAAGTAGTTTGTATTGCTTGTAATTTAATTAATAGGCCTCCTACACTTGCTTTAAGTGGAGATGTTCCAGAAAAAAATTAGACTGGTATTAAGGTAAAATACACTAATTTCAAGGTGTTTGGTTGTAAAGCCTTTGTGCTTGTGCCAAATGAGCTAAAGTCTAAATTTAATGATAGGACATTTGAATGCATATTTCTGGGTTATGAGGATAAAGAGTTTGGTTTCAGACTTTGGGATCCTAAGGAGAAGAAGATATTCGAAACCGAGATGTAGTGTTTTGAGAGAATTAGTTTCTAGAGGACTTTGAGAATGAAACAACTACCCAAAGTGATTCCCAAGATTATGTTGTGAAGGTTAAAACTTCATCTATTCCTCCAATAATTGTAGAGGATATTGTTCAAGATATTGTTAAACAGATTGATGAAGAAGTTAGAGATAACATTCATATTTCCTTGCCTCATGATAGTGAAGGTGAGGAGAATGACATTTCTAATGACACAGTTCCTGATGAAGAAGTACATGATGGTGATCAGGTTGTTGATCAAAGGGAGGGTAATGCTACTAGAACAAAATTTGGTAAAATTATTAAGCCATCCACAAAGTATCCACAGTCTACTTATGTGACTCTCACATAAAGTGGTGAGCCTGAAGACTTCAGTGAAGCTCTTAGTCACGAGGAGAAAGACAAATGGGTAAGTGCGATGCGAGAAGAACTAAAGTCATTGCATTAGAACAAGACGTATGAGCTTGTGAATTTTCCTTAGGGCAAAAAGGCCTTGAAGAACAAATAGGTTTATTGGCCTAAACATGAAGAAGGTAACTCACAACCAAGGTACAAGGCAAGACTTGTGGTGAAAGGTTTTGGGTTTACAAAAGGCATTTTATTTTTATGTTAATTCTTGAACAAGAGAAATCAAGAATTACATATTTGAAAAAAAGTTTAGGCAAATCCTTTGCCATGACAGATTTAGGTCCAACTACGCAAATTCTTAATTCTAGGTACTTCAAAGCTAGGTTTATGCTTTGAGAGAGGTAAACCTATATTATCATGTTATACTGATGCAGATATAGCTAGTGTTCCTGATTCTAGAAAGTCTACTTCTTGGGTTATTACTTTTACCGGTGGTGTTGATTCTTGACAGTCCAAATTGCAAAATTGTGTTACTCTATCCTCAACTGAAACTAAATTTATTACAGTTACAAAAGCTTGCAAAGAGATTCAATGGTTGAAAAAATTTCTAAATGAAATTAAGGTACGTCAAGATAAATATAAGGTACTTTGTGATAGTCAAAGTGTCATACATTTAAATAAAAACCCTAGTTTTTATTCAAAATGTAAACGCATAGATGTTCGATATCGTTGGGTAAGAAATGTGTTGGAAAAAAATTGTTTAAATTAAACAAGTTTTACACTGACAAAAATATCTCAAATATATTAACCAAGATTGTGATAAAGGTCAAATATTTATTTTGTTGAAGTGGAACTAGTATGGACAATTTTGTTACCATTTATCTCTAATTAGCTTATGGATTCGTAAAAGGGAAGATTTGCTAAATTTCCTTCATCCATTCGCATTGAAAAACTTAATTATCAATTTTTGACTTTTTTATTTATCGTACTACTAGTTGGTATATTATATACCTATTTATGATTTCATCCTTTTTATAAAAAATTAATAATATAATTTCTAAAATTATACTTATTAAATAAAACATTCTCTTAGACAATTTTTTCACACAATTAACTTATACAAAGAGAGTTTGAAATTTTTTTTTATCAATCTCAAATTAAAGTGAGAATTGTAATATAAGGTGTGAGATTAATTTTTTTTTTTGAAGTGTGTTATTTTCTCAATTGCTCATACGTTATATTTTTCAATTTCTTATATATTATATTTCTTAAAAATTGTATCATTCAACCTGATTTGCATTGGAAGAGTTTTTTCAAATTTTATTCGATATTTAATTATAAAAAATTTTCTTTATCAAAATTGAACTGAGTAAGTTAATTTTTTTTTAATTCAGAGGAAAATTTCCATCCATTTTTTTATTTTGGTGCCTAATATTTCATCTTATATTTATTTTTCACTTCATCTTGAAAGGGAATATTTTCTGAGTTGTTTCCGCTAGAGCATCTATTTCCCAGTGGTATGTGTATTGGACCGGCCAAGGTGACACCATGTTCGTGTCCCATGACTTTGGCCTTTCCGAAAGGACTTCCAACAGCAAACACGGGAGATGAAGGAATGGATCCTAGCGTAACATGAAGCCTTTTTGCTAATGGCTTGCCCCAGCCATCGCTGAAATCTTTATTCCATATATCTGCAAGAACAATTTATGGTCAAGCTGGCTAAGAAAAAGATGGAAAAGATTCAATTTATAAGATATTAAATTTAATTTATAAGATATTAAAGTAAAATTGCACCAGGCCCGAAGAAGATTCAATTTATTAAAGCAAAATCGCACATGGCTTCCATTTCGGGAAAAGATACACAGAAAACAAGGTTCACGCATTAACTTAGATAAAAATGCATACAATAAACTTGAAAGAAAATGATAGCCTCCAATGCTAAGACAACCTCACAATACCGGAAGAAGAAAATGCAGTGCAAAGACTACAGTGAACATGTCATAGTTGGAAAAAAGTTTAAGACCATTCTAAAATCTTGCTTAATTTGTTGCCAACACTCTCAAGAGTTTTAAATGCATGTAAAAAGCAAAGCAAGGGCTAGATGCACAAATCAGTTTCAAGTATATTAAGTGTGACACTGCACTCAACAATGTGAAAGTTATTAGATTAGAGGAATAAGCATTTTTCTCAAAAAGAATAGAAGAATGAACATTTTTCTCCAAAAGATTAGAGGAATGAGCCTGGCAATAACATGAAACTGTGTTGTAATAGTCAGATAATTTGAATGCCTGAACCCACTTGCGATAGCACAAAAAGAACAGGTCCATCATCTGAACAACAAACTGGGTTCACGATCAAGAAACAAGGTTACAGCTATTTTTGTGTACCCGGTGAATTAACAAAAAAAGAATTCAGCCAGTCCTATTCGCTGCACTTCCCATGCATAGCAACAGTAAACTGCTACTCTATACTTTCCACATAAGTCAAAAGGATAAACAAACACCAAAGCGGGCAGTGAATTCAAATCATGCTGAACATATTAATAATAAATATTATTTATCATCATCAATATATATGATATCAATTATGATGCACGAGAAGAGCACACTATTTGCGACCTGTCACAATTTCTCAATTGAAATTCAAAAAGCTTTCATTGGGGTAATCATGCTTAACATTAAAGCAAGAATTCTTTCTCACATCCAAGTCAATAAACAGCACAATAATTAATTAGCTAATAATAACAATAATGCGCCAATATTTTAGAAACACACACCTGCTGCATCTGGGCGTTCAATAAATCCACTATCACCAATGGCTTTTCGTTTTGAGGAAGATGGACCTGCAATATCACGTTCTTGTGAAGCCTGCAGAGAATAACCCAATATTCATTCTATTATACAAACTAAGTAAAAACTACGACAAAATTGCAACCTTTTCCTCTTACCTGTGCTGTATCAGGAATTTCTGTTATTCCTGATTGATGTGCTGACAGAGAGAAAGTATTCAAGGTGGAACATGTTTGTAGGTTATCATCCACATCACTCATGTGCTTAAGGATTTCCTCAACCCAATGATTCTTAGACAAACCAGTCTCAGGAATATTTATAAGACCACCACCTCCAATAAGATCATCTTGTTGCAAGAATGATACATCACCTGAGAGAAATTCATTAAGAGTATTTTCATCATGCAAGTAACTCAAACATCCAACATTCATTGGAGTTAACACATCATTGTCATTTCCTTTCACAAGCATATGCTCATTGAGACAGGACTGTAACATATGACACTGAGGATTTGAATCAGTTAAGCCCAATGTCAGAGGACTAGTTTGGGAAGTAATCTTAACAGGTTGCTGCATCTGTGCAAGCTGTCACAATTTCTCATTTGAAATTCAAAAAGCTTTCATTGGGGTAATCATGTGTAACATTAAAGCAAGAATTCTTTCTCACATCCAAGTCATTAAATGGCACAACAATTAATTAATAATAACAATAATGCGCCAATATTTTAGAAACACACACCTGCTGCATCTGGGCATTCAACAAATCCACTATCACCAATGGCTTTCTCCTTGAATCCATCGTGAGAGGAATGAGCTTTTCGTATCGAGGAAGACAGACCTGCAATATCACGTTCTTGTGAAGCCTGCAGAGAATAACCCAATATTCATTTTATCATACAAACTAAGTAAAAACTACGACAAAATCACAACCTTTTCCTCTTACCTGTTCTGTAACAGTCATTTCTGTTATTCCTGATTGATGTGCTGATGGAGAGAAAGTATTCACGGTGGAACATGTTTGCAGATTATCATCCACATCACTCATGTGCTTAAGGATTTCCTCCCAATCATCCTCAGACAAACCAGTCTCAGGAATATTTATAAGACCACCACCTCCAATAAGATCATCTTGTTGCAAGAATGATACATCACCTGAGAGAGATTCATTGAGAGTATTTTTATCATGCAAGTAACTCGAACATCCAACATTCATTGGAGTTATCACATCATTCATTTCTATATAATCTTCGTCTGGGAACTTCACATGACAAGTGGCATTGTCATTTCCTTTCATAAGCATATGCTCATTGAGACAGGGCTGTGACATGTGACACTGAGGATTTGAATCAGTTAAGCCCAATGTCAGAGGGCCGGTTTGGGAAGTAATCTTAACAGGTTCCTGCATCTGTGCAAGCTGTCACAATTTCTCATTTGAAATTCAAAAAGCTTTCATTGGGGTAATCATGCTTAACATTAAAGCAAGAATTCTTTCTCACATCCAAGTCATTAAATGCCCCAACAATTAATTAGCTAATAATAACAATAATGCGCCAATATTTTAGAAACACGCACCTGCTGCATCTGGGCATTCAATAAATCCACTATCACCAATGGCTTTCTCCTTGAATCCATTGTGAGAAGAATTAACTTTTCGTATCAAGGAAGACAGACCTGTAATATCACGTTCTTGTGAAGCCTGCAGAGAATAACCCAATATTCATTTTATCATACAAACTAAGTAAAAACTACGACAAAATCGCAACCTTTTCCTCTTACCTGTTCTGTACCAGTAATTTCTGTTATTCCTGATTGATGTGCTGACGGAGAGAAAGTATTCAAGGTCGAACATGTTTGCAGGTTATCATCCACATCACTCATGTGCTTAAGGATTTCCTCCCAATCATCCTCAGACAAACCAGTCTCAGGAATATTTATAAGACCACCACCTCCAATAAGATCATCTTGTTGGAAGAATGATACATCACCTGAGAGAGATTCATTGAGAATATTTTCATCATGCAAGTTACTCGAACATCCAACATTCATTGGAGTTATCACATCATTCATTTCTATATAATCTTCGTCTGGGAACTTCACATGACAAGTGGCATTTTCATTTCCTTTCATAAGCATATGCTCATTGAGACAGGGCTGCGACATGTGACACTGAGGATTTGAATCAGTTAAGCCCAATGTCAGAGGACCGGTTTGGGAAGTAATCTTAACAGATTGCTGCATCTGTTGTAGATGGAAATCATTAGAAGTCTGAAAAAAAAAATCAGAGTTTACAGGCTGTAGGAAACGAACAAAAATTAATCAAGTCAACTTGATTTTTTTCCAGTAAAAAATAAATGGAACAGCAGAATGGCTAAAAATCTACCTCGCTGATGTGGTTAAGAACTTAACAAATGGGACTACAAGCTCAAGCCATGTAAAGTATTCCTATGGCCTTCCACAATAACGAATTAAAACAGGGCCAATTTTATCTACTTATGCCGAAGCAGACATTTGTCAAAAATCCAGCTATATAATCTAACCATCTTCTTTTTTTTCTTCTACCATGTCCCAAAAGAGGTTGGGGGCATGGATCCTAAAATAGGGTTCATGTGATTATAAATGGCAGAGTTTTGAGTGTCGGATGCCCTTCTTGAAGCCAAACCTCCTCCTTCCGGGCATGGGACCAGCAATGCACGAGTATTGCAAACAGGTAATAATATTACCATGTAACAGCTGACAGAGCGTGGAAGCTAAGAGTTCTTTCTGGTCATCATAATAGACTACTGGCAGCCATTTCGTAAATGATGTAGCATTGCATCTATCTCAGGCTGTTGCTACCATCAGTTCACAATAAAAAATCAATCAAAAAGAAAAACAGAAATAACTAACGGATGTTGCAAGAACTAGGGTGGAAGTAAATAGAACTACTCCTACTTAAGGAGACATACTGTCACATTTACTGCATCAACTCCCATACAGCCAACGCCTTCTGTGGTATCATCATCAGTATTCAAGTTCTGGAGATCAATCCCATGCATCTCATCTTCCCATTCCTCCTCAATAAATGGCGCCCCATACTGCTCCCCATTCTTTGGTCCAGCACCACTCTTCTGAAATACTCTGCATAGGACGCATGCATCCTTCGAATATAGACAAAATGATGTTCAGACAAAGATGAAAAGATCTTTCACAATCCAACACACACATTTCCATCAAAATACTAAGATATAAAAAAAATAATAGTATACACGTTAAGCAATTCATAATCTACAATTATCTTTAACTTACTAATAACAACTGAATCCAAATATGGCGACACCACATACTTTTTTGATCATAAAGATGAACAATAAATTATTAACAAGTCAAATCCCAATGCACAAGTTTAGTTTACTCACAAAATATAATGACTCTACTCATTCATTGAGCATCCGTCTTGTAAAAAAGAAAATTCAACAATTTGATGATGTACCTGTGATATTCCTCCCTGAACCAGCTCCTCATCCTCTAAACGATACTCATGCATGACCCAATTAGTTCTTTCCCCATTTGGAACCCGTCCAGTATGGTAGACGAGTGTCTTCCACAATCCCACAACACGTGCCTGGTGAACAACTGGATGGTCTTTCCCAGTGGTTTTCCAGTAACCCTGACCAGTTGCCCTGTTTGTTCTAGACCCATGTCCATACTTCTTGTCCAGTGCTGTGTAGAAGTACCATTCCAAGTCTCGAGTTTGCAGGAAAGACTGTTCTGAAATGCATACATAATAGCAACAGAGACAGTTAGGAATGGGAAAATGAACAAAAAAAAACAGTTGCAGAAGTAGGAGCTTAAATAATATCTGGATTCATGAATAGAGCATTTCTGAAATGTCTCTCAAATAATCAACTAAACAATGAGTCAGAGTTCTGAACTGCAGTGATATGTAGGTTTGACATTTTGTCCATGTTCAGGATCAAATGGAATGGAGAAAGAGGTTGACAATGATAACGAAGATGAATGACTGGCAAAGCCTTCACGGCGGAAAATCAAATTTAACTAAGATCGCCAGCCAGGTTGGTTCAGAGAAGACCTCACACAGCAATCGAGAAGAATTATGATAGAACTTAACCATAGTGATAAGATTGAATATTTGGGCAGACACTGTTAGAATTTTTCAACTTCTTGAAGTTGTAGGTGATGATGACGAAAAATGAATAGCTTGGAGATGATTAAATATAGCTACGGGAAAGCATCAACGTCAGAACCATCCGCAACAGTATTAGAGCCATAATAAACAACTAGTATTGAAAAATTTATATTTATATATATAGATATATAGATAGATAGATATAGTGTTCGCCGCAAATGAAAGAAGCTATAAAAACCTCAACGCTCTTAAAAATTTCGAACATCCAAGAGCACTCGATGACCAAAAGAGACTGATGTTTGTTCCACCTTTTAACAAGTAAATATTTAGCTCAATAGCAATTAGGAGTATGGCTGCTAAGTAAGCAACTTGGTAGAATTAATCCCCCCAACGAAAAGACTCCATTTTTCTACGTCCAAATCCAAGTGCGGACCAATTTCTAGCTCAGCATCAATAACTTACTCCCCCTTTTCTTTTGTCCAAGACTCATTCTCCCTCCCAAAAACACTAAAAAAATGCTCGAGATATCATTTTTGGATGCCCTCTTCAAAGCCAATCAACTACACACAAACATGCAAACTTCCAACCCAAAGAAGACAACACTAGTAATTAATTCGGCACCGCTAAATCATCAGCAGATTCTGAAAGAAAAAGACGTGAAACTAGAACAGATTTTTTTTTAAAAAAAGAAGGAGAGTAAGCAAACCAGGAAGATCCCCAGGTTCGAACTTGTAGAGGTCGATCTCGGCGATGCAGTCGAAGCGGAGGGGCTTGCCGGTGACCTTGCGCTTGAGGTAGTACCTCAACAGCTCCTCGTCCGTCGGGTGGAAACGGAAGCCCGGCCCCGGCGGCGCCCACGGCGGCGCCGGCCGCCCGCTCTCCGCCCCGCCGCCACGGGCGACTACCATTTACTCCGGCGAAGAGAGGAAGAGAAGCGATCGGAAAATTTGGTGGTCGTGGGAGAAAAAAGTTGCAGTCTTTGGGTGGGTGCTGTGGTGAACGGAGATGTCTTCTCTCTCAAGGCACCTTAATAGATAGATAGATAGATGGATTAATAATAATAATATATCTGTTACAAGTTTTATTAATGTAATGATTCTCTTATTATATCTCCTTCTAATCCCCTGGTTAATTAAGATAGGTTTACCAGCGTAAAAAATCTAATTATAATCATTTATTTATGATTGAATAGATGATTTATTTAACCTGTTTGATTATTCCATTACCCTTTTATATTTTTTTATTTTTTCCAAAGCTACATTTTTTTACTTATTGGTTGCTAAAATCATTTTGACACAATCAAAATTATCTAATAGAAAAAAATATTTGAGTGATTGTCGTACAATGAAAAATTACGATGATTCGATTGTGGATAATATCTCTATTATTTATATAATTAAAAAAATATAATAATAATAATATGAAAATATATTTAAACAAGGATATAAATAATTAGTATAGATTGTCTTATTCTAATAATCCACACTAACTTTTTTTTAATTAAGAGTATGGTAAAGCAAAATTGATCGACAATATAAACAAATTATTGCAACCTTATTTATCACCGTTGATATGTTTATTTTTCTCATAATATATTTTTTTCACAATAAAGTATTATAGTCTCTATAAGTTTGTGGTTCCGTTTTTATTTTTTGAGAAAATGAGAGTTTTTGCTGAATCCATCAATTTTCAAACAATAAAAAAAGTAATTGTTTTCATTTAAAAAAAAACAATTTACTTTAGAGTTTATTTAAAAAATCTAAAAAAATTCATGTTATTTTTCACCATGATACATTTTTTTCCTGGGAAGCAAACAGGATTTCACCTTGATACTTTTTTATATAAGCTAGAGTTTCCAAACCAATCAGCATTAACCTCCATCCAAATATCACAATTACTAACATTAAACCATTCATTAATGGTGTCTCATCATTTGTAATAATGGATTCTTGGATTGCACCAAGAGCTGTTCTCTCGTCCCCTCTCTTGTGATATTTCCGCTCGCACCTATTCAGTGCTCTTCCTCCATGGCATCCTCTAGCTCCAAAGTTCCTCCTCTGATCCCCTACCACTACTGCTTACACTGCCACGCAATGGCGGGCTGCTCTCTTGTTCCTAAAGTTCACTTCACTTCTTTAGGCCCCCGCTTGTTCGCGCCGAGAAATGGAGCGTCGTGCCACTGCCCATGTGGAGAGTAGGAGTTTCATGATCAAGTCCTTAACCGTTTCCATGCAAGGTGGTCAGTGTTGTCTGTTGTTTTGTTTAGTGTTTTTTTTTGTTGGTTATTTGTCATTTGAGGTGAAAAAATGTTGATTGATTTTGTCTTGTTTTAATGCTAATGAATTCATCTGTTTTTCTTGTTGTTATTGTGTTAGATTTGTGTTCAAAATAACCAGTCTGCTACGTGTGAGTGATAATTGTGGTGCACTTTTTGATTTGCTTGTTGAAATTGCGCATAGTTTGCAATGGAATTTGGAGCCGCCGGCTGAATTGTCTGATATCACTGGTGAATCATTTTGTTGGAGAATTCCTTGTTCTTCTTGGTTCATGTTGAAATTCCGCTTCAACAATATGATAAATAAATTGTTAGCCATATCGGGCCTACCTATTCATCATAGTCAATAAAATTTATTATAGTTATGTAATTTATTTGTTTTTAATATAATCTGTTGTTGGCATGAGGTGTGTGAATCGTTTCCGAAGGTTTATGAATTTAATTTTGTACCATCACTTCTAGTTCATCACTTTCGAACTTTTTCATCTTGATCGTCCGACTGTTGTTTCTTTCCTTTATTGATCGCGTGCAATTGACTTAGAAAACTTAGAAGTTAATTGGAGGAGGTTCTGCTGCTTTGCCATCGGAGACCTTCCACTTTTCTGAACCCCAGAAGGAAGAAGCCACCCTCAGTACTACTGTTGTTGGAGCTTCAGGTGATTTTGCAAAGAAAAAAAATTTCCCTGCCCTATTTGCTTTCTATTACGAGGATTGTTTACCGCAGGTCCGGTGTTTTTTCCTGAGTGCGTGTCCTAAAATAGTTGTCAACGAATTTTCATTAAGCTATTGTCCTATTTTGCAGCATTGCACTGTGTTTGGCTTTGCTCGAAGCAAAATGACTGATGAAGAGTTGCAACATATGAGTAGCAAAACGCAAAAAGCTAACGTGTAGGATTTTCTTTGGCAGCACATTAGGTAAAACTAGGCAAGATGCGGCATGCCATGTGCAGTCAATATTAGAGATAAACTCTAATTTTATAAATAACCCTCGTTAAATAATGATAAACACTATAATAATTTGTTATCTTAGAGATAGTAAGACTCTAATTTTAAAGATAAATTATAATAGTTTGATTTATTGTTTATTTTCCTGTATTTTGATTGGTTGAATCTCCAATTTTTCACAAGAGAGCGACATGTAGTTCCCCTTTCATTAATAAGAATGGATAGATGAGTTTTTGCCGTTATTGAGGATATAATTTTATTTAAAATGGGGAGCACATTCTTGTTTGAGTTTTATGGGTATATGGTGTAACAATTATTGTTCACCGTCATATATATTACTTGCCTTTCAGGGGAAACTGCGAGATAAGATAAAGCAGTTTCTTCAGAGGTGTTTGTACCACTGGCCAGCATAATTCTGAGGATAACTTTGCAGAGTTAAATGAAAAACTAAAAACAGAGAGGTACTACATTCAAGATTTTATTTTGTGTTACTTGGTAAATGAACCATATTATCCTCATTTTCTCCCGATAGCCCTTTTGCATATGAAATTTAAACTCTGGCATTCACTGGTGTATGTGGCACTGAAAACCACCTTAAGTAAGATAGGTCTAAGATTTAAATGAAAATGAATTGCCAGCCCTCAATGTGCGAATCAACTCATCTGTGTTGAAATCTGAACAATTATCTTCAGTTTATGCCATACACCTAGGGTTGCTAATTGAGCGAGCCAGCTCGTGAGCATTTAGCGTTCGGCTCGGCTTGACTCGACTCGAAACTCGACATTTAAATGCTCGACTCGAACTCGACTCGAACTCGAATCTTACGAGCCGAGCTTGAGCAAGGTCGTGTTCGACTCGACTCGACTCGGTTATAACTCGAAATCGACTCGAACTCGACTCGTAGCTTCGACTCGAACTCGACTCGATAAAATAATATAATAATATAGTCTTTATATTATATTATATTATATTATATATATATGCAATATAATAACAAAGAAGTAAGATAGTTGAGATGGTAAGTATTCACCTTGATGACTTCAAGGTTGTGGGTTCAAACCACATTGGCCTCATTTTTTTTAAGTGAAGTACTTTTGACTTTTAATCGAGCTGGTTTCGAGCTAACGAACGAGCTGGCGAACGAGCTCATAAAAATTAAGCAGTTTAAGTATATTCGAGCTCGAGTCGAGCTCGAACACATAAAAGATATTCGAGTCGAACTCGAGCATGTATGTCCAAAACTCGTTCGATCTCGAGTCGAGTTCGAACGAGTTTCAAACTATTCGAGCCGAGTTCGCTCTGCTCGCTCCCCTACGTACACCTTACTCTTGAAATTAAGGTAGCCAAGCGGGAAAAGTTTATCTATAATCACTATTTTCACCTCTATAGATGAAACAGAACATATTTTACACGATTCTGAGATTGACATGTTTCATTTCTTCATTGATTTTGATATGGACTAGTCTTTCAGGTTGGACAAAAGTCAAGCAGGCTGTTTTACCAATGTATTTGTAGATGCTGTCAGATGTACTAGCTCTCGAGCTTCCTCCTCATCTGGCTGGACTAGGGTCATTGTTGAGAAGCCATTTGGTCGAGACTCTGAATTATCCAGGGAGTTGACTAGATGCTCGAAGCAGTCTTTAACAGAGGAGCAAATATTCCGGTTTGTCATTACATATTTTGAAATGACTCTTTGCTTTTTGTGATATTTTCTATCATTATCCATCTTCATATCAATATGGAGATAATTCTATTCAACGTACAGGATCGATCATTATTTGGGCAAGGAATTGGTGGAGAATCTCTCAGTGCTACGTTTCTCAAACCTTGTCTTTGAACCGCTATGGTCGGGACAGTACATCCGAAATGTTCAGCTAATATTTTCAGAGGGGACTTTGGAATGGAGGGTCGTGGAGGTTGGTTTTTAGTTGCATCATCTATTTGATTTTGTCTCTTGTCTACTCAATTTTCTGGGATTTATCTTTGAAAAAGTTACTTTTATGTCTTGTAGATATTTTGATAACTTTTGGATCATTCGTGATATCATGCAAAATCATCTACCACAAATATTAACACTCTTTGCTATGGAAACTCCTGTGAGTTAGGATGCAGAGGATATAAGGAATGAAAAGGTTGTAAACCCTACCTTTGCCTTCATATTTGACTGTTTATGGAGTTTTATGATTCTGATTCAGTAATTATTCAGGTCAAGGTCTCAAGATCAATGAGGCAACTTCAGATTGACGATTTAACCAGTGGACAATATAAGGGTCATACTAAAGGTGGAAAGACTTATCCAGCTTATACTGACGACCCAAGTTTTCCCGAGGATACTCTTACTCCGACTTTT